>JAAAKL020002477.1:0-17952 GCA_010016065.2 Carybdea cf. marsupialis auct. non (Linnaeus, 1758) | reverse complement strand
TGGCAGTAATTATAGCTACCGTTGATTTTGGATAGTCGAGTATAAAACTAGCAAGACATTAAGTAGGATATATACTGCAAACATTTAGGTGTCTTTAGACCTTTAGACCATTTAGCTGGACTTATACCAAAATGAGATGGCCAACATCATTTCGTTTAAACTGAGACGGATACTTACATGATGATCCAAAGCTGAAAAGTGGCCCTCGCTCTATGAATTCCCTTTGTTCAGCCCTAAAAGCAGAATGTAATTGTAGATTTAATTATTTGAAAATTTCCTGTGCCATTTTTATCACATCTTTTAAGAGTCTTCGAAGGAGAGTATAGTTTGATATTATATGTTATTTAACACCTCAAGGCCGTATGAAAATGCCAGAAGTACAGTTGATAAGAATGAAAACTGATTCAGGTTTCAATTAAGGCAATACGAGTTTAAATTTAAAAAATGTTCGTTGTCGTGCAGTACGCCTGAGCTATTACAGCCTACCTCCATATCGGAATATAACTAGTTTCTTGAGATACCTCCCTGATTATGTAGTGTGATACAAACGATTATGCCGTGTTAGACCTGCAATCTAACAGACTTTAAAACGGAGGTAACTAAACAGACAACATGGACATGCCATATCGCTGCAAGGCTTCGCCTTCCAAGTAGCAGTTGTAGTTGACCCCACAGACTTCTAGATGTTGTGCCTTCCAAATTGCTCGTAAAGATGAAGTCAAATCGTCACTGTGTTAGGCTCAAATTCAGCATGAATCGATTGGATATGACTCGATTAGGGGGACTTCGTTAGTATTCCCTTTTACCATTCGAAGTATTTTCATCCGGTGAAATTGGGGAATATATGAACCCAAAGCCCATTTATCATGGGGTTTTTTTTCTTTCTTTTTTCTCCATTAAACGTCTTCCCCCCCCCCCCCATTCATGGGGTTTGACGATGGCCATGTACATGGGACTTGTTTCTGGAGCATAGAGTACTTTAAGACCGGATGCCCTTCCTGACGTCACCAATGGCCCTTCCTGCATTTGAACCCTCTTGACCCTCTTCATCTGAAGGTCAGGAACGTATCCACTAGGCTACGGCGGCTCTTGACCATATTGAACGTAAAGCTTCTTAAACTTAAACTTTAATACCACATCTGCCTTGTTGTGGTCTCAGCTCCCTATGAGCACTTTATAAGTCGCATGTCCTTATTATTGCGAATCGGTTGTCGTCAGAGGTAGAGGTGTAGCAGTGATCAAGAGGCATTAAGAAATCGAAATCAGTATCCGTTTTTGTGGTTTTTCAATATTCCACTTGAGCTATTCGTACCCCACCTTTAGGACAAGTGTCCTATAACAACTGCTATATTCCACAAAGTTGTGTTTGGGTAGTCAATTAACAGAGGAAGGTATATCTTGTTTATCTTCAAGTATAGCGAAAGAAACAAATGTCGTTTGAAATTGTAAAGTTGCAGAATACCTTTCTTTGGCATCAAGAAAAGCTTTAGCGAACGGGTTGAACTTAATCTTCAAACCAGTTATCTGCAAAAGAAGAAAGAAATGAGAAATGACATTTTCGCAGAACTGATTTTCTGACACGCATTCCAATACTATACCCATTACTATTCCATACGTTTGCGTCCTCCAATGACGAGGAGAACTTGCGACGTTTTGCAGGCATTTATGATGATTTATTTTAAATAACAGTTAAAACTCTGTACAGGGGACACTTCTGTGTAGTAGGCGCGTTCCCTGAAAATCGATTGAATTACAGTCAAATTTTTTGATGCGGAATAGTTTCTTAACCTTGTAATAGGAGCTGTTTCTTGCATACACCTCTGCATGTCTAGACATTAGTTTAGGAGTCTAATGGGAGATCTGTCCAGAAAAACAGTACAGAAAAATTACCCAAAGAAATTGATCATTTCAAGCGCAGATGAATTAGACAAGGAGGACAACATAACGAGAGAACAAATGACATCTGCCCATGCATTAATATGATCTATAAAATACCCCTGTATTCCCAGAACCAAAATGACGAATAATTATCCTTGCTTTTAGTTGAAGCAATTAGCAAAATTGAGAGTAAAATCTATTAATATCAAGCCAAACTTTTAGCTCTCTTTTAAGATCGGTTCAAATGTTGTGCTGAAGCTTTTGTTGCCTTTTATATGACCCCGGATATGATCGGATACCAACGGGTGTGACTTGAAAAACGTGAATAAAAAGTTATAGACAACTTATAGAAAAGACATCCCATACAGTGGGAAAATGGCTCTAAATGCTCCAATAACGGTGAAAATTTCCTTTATAGCTGCTCTAATATAGAGCACGCTGTTCTTTTTAGATTTAGTGCTCTGCATCAGCAAATATGATATAGTGAAGTGGTTTACGGCTTTTATCTATTATATAAGGTTTGTCCTTTGGAAGTTTGGGATTTATTTGTTAAATTGCGGTCATAGGTTGCTTTCTGGACAAGCGGGAGGAAATGCGACGACCGTATCGATAACTTTCGCCTTAACTTTGAATGTCATGGATTTTTGTAAGTGATTGGAGGATCCTTGTTTACTGTAAAGTAGAACTAAATGTACATTTATCAGAGTTCCTCCCTTGTAAATCAGCTAATTGCTTACATCTCTACCTCTACTTTACACAGTCATGTTTTTTCAGTGGTAAAGAATGCTTCCTTACATCGATGAAATACGACGTGCCATGCAAGATAAGCGATGATATTGGATTATCTGTCTATAGCTGTTGTTTATATGCAGCTCGGAAGTTAATACAGCCCGAAACAATTCTTTCCTCGTCTGTTATCGCAAGATGTGACTTCGTTCTGTCACTAGCATGAAACGAGTGCCAGTAGTATATCATGCTCAAAATGACAGAGTTTATAAAGTTATCGCACTTTTTAAGAAACACCCCAGGCTTGTACAGTGACACTATCTTTGAAAACGGAATAATTCAGTAATATGCACTAATATTCAACACGTTGGCGCTCATTTTAGCGAATATGCTTGAAAACGAAGTAGCTTAATTAGTATTCGATTCAGTGTTGATATGCAGACATATCAATACAGCCAAGACCTTCTTTTAATATCAATCAGAAATTAGAAGAAGGATTCGGCTCGTTTATAAAACTGGGCAACGGAAAGCTCTGATCTTATCTAAGGCACGGTGGATATATTAATTAAATCTTGACGGTTTCAAAAATGCAAAACCGCGGTATCTTGTGTTGCAACGCCTAGTTTTAATTACTTTGAACTGGTCGGTGGCTTTTACAGAAGGGGCGAGCAAACAGGTGCATCATTGTTGAAGGATTCTCATCCTTACGACATGTCCCTACTGAAAATCCAAATATCGTGTAGTGCTAACGGACTCTTGTGACTGTTGCGCCAATAGTAACTGAGCCACGATGTTTAATACTGTCACTAAAGCTGGCTTGAACTCTTTTCAATATTCGACCAAAACAAACGAACGTGACAAATGCGATATATCTTACACAAATTAAGCAGAATTTTTTCTTCGGGATCACTATTTTTTATGGCCAAACCACTTTCGCACTCTTTGACTCGTCCACTTATCTCTCTATAAACCCCTTTAATCTTTTCAAATCGGTCGTTTGAGGTTCCTGTATAACTGCCTGTGCTGCCTCTGTTTGTGAAATACTTGAGTTGGACAAGTCTGTGATTACGAGATTAAAGGATCGGGCCTTGAAACACAAGGAAAGAGGGCCCATGTGGAAAGTCAAAGAGGTCTGGAAAACATATTAACTTGCATTATGAAGACAATAGACCGCAGATGTTGCTAAGTAACCTGCTCTTGTGGTCGCCTTGAATGCGCTTTACGTTCATCTACAAACTGAACTTGTCAACAATTTAAAAAACATTTAACGAGGTTGGCATTTCTGTCTTCTTTAGAGACAACTGGAGAAGAGTTAACAATTGATGACAGCCAAACGTCGAACTAACTTGTTTTCGTTAAAAGCCACACTTATGGGAGAGAGATTTGTTACTGCTTAGCTGGTAGTGATATGACATTCCTAATTCTTTGGGTAGCGTTGATGTAGTTCTCAGACTAAGAAGCAACCTGCTTAAACGCACTATGTTTTGGCGGATGTTCATGATCCAAACTCTGAAAAGTAGATCTTGGGGTCAATGTTGTTCCACACGATCTCATATGACAATGTAGTTTTGTAGAAGTTAGAAAAACTGAAATTTCTTTGCTTGAACTTGAAGTTGCGTGGTATAAATCGCTAGTATTATGATGATGATGATGATGATTATGATGATGATTATAAACAAATAAATGGCATTTAAGTTTTTAAAAATATTATTATTATTATTCGATTTTATTTTAGTCTTCCTTTCTCCTTTTATTGCTGTTTGTTGTTGTTACTGTTGCTGTATGTAAGACATTTATGTAAGCTACATATATTATAATTGGCAACGGATATACCTATTGTAGGGAGTATCCTGCTTTGTAAGCAAATAAAGGGAATATTTATTGTGGAAGTTACAAAAATACCTTGTTTGCAAGTGGATATTGGAATATTAATGGCATATAGATAATAAATAAATTGAAGTTTAAAAAATTATTATTAGTAGTAGTAGTAATAATGAAGGGTTTTCTATTTTTTTAAAATTTTATAAGTCCCATACGAAGACCTACTGATCTACGATGTGCAAATGAAGGATGTTAAGGTCGTGCCTATTCTGTTAACCTTTCTCTTTAAATTGTATATATTCCACTATAGTGAACTAACTGAGATAAACACAGTTTAAAAAAAGGAAAGGTGGAACCGTATTTGTTATGAATTTACACAGTTTCCTGTATCATATTAAGATAAAGCGAAATTTAATATTGGAGAACTATCTAGCAGAAAGATGTTTTGTTTGTTTGTTTTGGGTTTTTTTACGGATTTACGTTGTACTTTTTAGAAGGTTTTATCTTTCTAGGTGCTCTCATATGCATATTGTATCGATTACAATGTATATATTTCCGCTTGAGATAATACTCACAAGTCGTTGAAGTATGAGTACGAACACGAACTTAGATGTCTTGAAAAATCATTGAATTTAAATATGACAAGTGAAGACCAGAATATGTCAAAGAATTTTGTTTTCAGACTCAGAAAAGTATTTTCAATACTGTCACTTGTTTGAAACTATTAATAGTATGTATGAATATGTACATTTTGCGAACAAAGACCTGAAGGGGGCAGAAAAATAGATTAAGCATAGATTAGAAAACGGGAAAAACTTATGGAATTTTAAAGGGAGAGCTTATATATATTCTGACTGTCATGTGCTGATCCTTTCATTGAGTTGAATGGAATTTGTTTTCTCTTTTTTTCCAAACAAATACTTTTTGATCATGTTATTTTTTTCAGAAGTTGTTTGCCATATTTGCCATGTTGCTTGATAGTAACTGGTAAAACTAAAATAATATATCATACGACATGTACAATATATCATTTCTGTCGTGGCTGATCAAGACAAAACATCAAGTATTGCTTGTTGTATAGCACACATCAGAGCATCAGAAATCCGATGACTGAGCTCTTAGTGCAGTTTCACTGTATGTAACGCGGATTTCCTGATTTCATTAACTACACTTAATAACTAAGCCAGCTAAAACGTAATTTTAAGACTTTTTTTGAGAGCGTCAATTTTTTAGATTAAAGTTGATGTACTTTGCGAGTCTGCCTAAATATGTTACTCGCTCTTGAGAAGGAATTGACTACTCCAAAAAATACAATCTCAATCGGTGAAGATTTTCTTTCGATTTGTTGATTTCTAGCACCAAACCTCCCCTTGCAAAGCGTCGTGCACGTTAGCATTTTTTCCGGTTGTTTTTTTTTAAATTTTAACATTCGAATAGAGTAAAAATACGAGGGTTTATGTCTCATAAGTACTATATGTTTAAGACCTGTTTTACTTTGTTTTGACACGAAATTGAAGTCTTTAAGGCAATAACAAACAAGCAACTGTCTAATCATGGCTTTGAGCTAACTATTTGATCATAAAGTACTTTGCCATTCTTTGCCGAAGTGCGCTAACGTCATCTGTGATGGGAAGAATGTCTCGCTTTAAAACAAGATTAGTTCACTGGTGTAAGATGAGCGAAATGATTAGGGAACCATTTGCGCAGAACAAAAGTAAGTGTCTTGTGTTGACAAGGTGATTAATAGAGGATGAGAGATGGACAGAGAATGAGAAGTGGTAGAGATTGACGTGCAAATGAGTTGGACAAAAGGACCATGTCGTAACACGGAGTTAATGAAAAAAAATAGAAAAACTGTGAAACAGAGAGTAAACTGTAGCAACAGGTATAGAAGTCTTTCTTGTTCCCTTGACAGCAATATTTTTGGTAATTGATCTTAAATTTTTGATGATGGTTAAAACATTTTCAGAGGGTTTGATGTGACGAGGCTATTTGCGAAGTAGAATGTATAAGGATGCCTTGCGCGTAATCATGACTTCTAGAAATGTGGTGCCATATTCAACACCATGAGTGGTGAAAGTGTGATGATAGAGGTTTTGACATTGAACACATTTATGGTAACCTTCAAGTGAAAGCACTTGAAGACATGTTTTGGAGAGTTAATTTATGCTGCGAAACGTCGAAGCTGCGTTTAACAACGATGTTGTTTTCGTTAAAACGTTCGGTGAGGTAGTTGTTGCGTCAAATTGTCTATCGTAAGTAGTAAGTTGGAACAACTTCACCTTGTAATGATGTGCACTATCAGCAGAAAAGGAATGTGTACTTATGGGGAAAGGATCTGATTTGTAGACTTACCTCTTCATTTTGATAGGCCGTAACAGCAATAAATTGGGTCTCAGGGAACGAGTGTGTAGAGACAGTTTTTTCAGCATCTGGTCCACCAACTCGAATAATGTGAATGCGCGGCTCGTATTTGTGAAGTGAGTTGAGCATTACCTGGAAAGTAGAGTAAAATGGTAAACCACAGTGCATATTTAAAGCACTTAAATGCTAGGCACACTTCAAAGCATTTTACAACCGACGTCTACCCCCTAGCTTAGCCCTGCTTCTAGTGATTAACTTTCTTGCCCAGTCTAGGCACACAACGATGACACACGACGCTTGAATACTTAGTCACAGCCTTAGCCACGTCCCAATTTTACATGCTGGTGAAGCAAAGGAAGTAAATGTTTTGTACAAGGATACTAGGGTAGGACCGCGACTAGGATCTTTGGATCTTATAACTGCAGTAGTCAAAAAGTTTGCTGATGGTACAAAACAATAAAACTGCACGAAATAGCGAAAACAGTTTAGTACTGAAAAGCTTTTTTCATCTGACACTCCTCAGAGTACAATATCGTCAGAATTGGAATTGAGAAGAAATCAGTGAAACTTATACCCAACTGTGTTTTGGAAAGTAGCCACTCAGAGGTCTGATTGCTAGATTGGTGTTGTTTTGACCAATCAGTATCTGTGGAACTGAATGGTTAACCGAAAATTACGGTAGTGTGATTCTGGTTCCTAGCCAGCTCACTCGCCTTGTCTTCAAATAGCAAACTCCAATTTCAAATCGAGGAAGTGAAAGTACAAGTTGAAATATTCTACTGACAATATCTTTGTTTACGTCGAAGTTTTCATGGAACTACATCCTTGACAAAAATGTACTTCTGCTATGATACGGTTAATTTATGGGAGAGGGTTCATTCATCCCACAACGATATGAAAAATTGCAGCGTAGCTTCAGATACGATTTGTTGTGGCAACAATCTATGTTGTTGTGCCTATGTTGATCGTAAATACACTAGATTGCGTTTGCTGCCTCTAATCCTGTGGCAATATTCAGACACCGTTGGTATCCGGCAGATGCCAGAGAGTGATTCTTGATCTTCCCTGTTGACAAAGGAGAACTGTGGCCAATACCATACGATTGCTGTGTTATAGAGAACACTTGGCATGCAAAAGTACCAGGAAAAGCAACTCTTTTGTACTGGTTTCCTATGTAAATGGAAGCAGCCGTAGAAACCATATCAATCCGAGTGTATTTCCTCTTGTCATTGGCGGCTCTTCATTTTATGACTTGAGTGTAGTCTGTAAATCTATGCTATCAAGAATACCTTTTGTTTCCTTAAATGCGCTTATTGTGAATCGTTCACGCTGCCTATGTCCGTTAAACAGGGAACGTAGTCGCTCTAATTGTCTGCCCTTAAGTGTTTCAGGTGATTTTTATTAGCTGAAGAAGACAATGCGCACTCGTGCCTTTTTGAGGCTATCCGAAAGGAAAACAAATTCCACCTTTTTGCAATTTCCGAAATGAGTTTTGCATTGAAAGCTTGTTAGATTGATGCATTGTGTAGTGTTGAGCTGAAAATAGGATCAGCTAGGTTATGTCAATTGCTGGGGACGTCAAGGTCATTAAGAGTCGTAATTTCTATTGTCGATTTGAGTTATTTTAGTGCCCAATGAAATTGGAAAGTTGACATGGGTTTGCTTTGAAAGATACGGGTCTTATACAGAACTGGTAACCTGTAGAAATATTTAGGGGTTGATTGAACGCAGTGAAACTACGCGTGTTATACTTATAGAATGATAGATTGTCCAGTTGATATCGACGTCCGATTACTCAGCTGTTCGATGAAATGAGAGAACTATTCAGTGGACTAGAGTGAAAGTGGTTGAGTTGATCACAATTGCTTCCTCTTTTTTATGTATTTATCAGATGTATTCAGCATGTCACAAGTGTGACGTGACTCGGCCATCCAAGCAGAGGTAAAATCCGCCTGACAACTTCTAGGGTTCCCATCTCCCCAAGTTGTCTCGCATGGACACATGGGCCCACGTGGTATGCTTGTAAGAAAAGTAATGTAGAAGCAAAACAAGATCAATAGTAATGTAATAAATAACAATAAAGATGATAGGGGCCAATGATTAGTACACTAAATATATAACATACTGCTGACATATTTATACTATCATTGTAGCAAATGTTTGTGATTCAGTGATCTCTTCAACGTATCAGTGAGTGGTGCCTTGGGTTAGGTGTCAAAGTGATAACTGAGTTTCATAAAACAAAGTTATCTTGGATTGTATATACATTCATACATACATACGTACCTGCGTACATACATACATAATACATACATACATACATACATACATACATACATACATACATACATACATACATACATACATACATACATAGATCGTCAGGTACGTACTTGAAACTCGGAGTAGCAATTTTTATATTTCATCTTTCAGTTTATAGTCCTCTGCATTTATGCATCGAGCACTCTTGTATATTTAGATAATAGTCCTGATTATAGCTCATGTTATTTAATTCGACTTAGTTTGCACTATAGACCACATCTGTAAACAGATGCCTATAAATTGGATCTTCCGTACTGCCTTATGGTCAATTGACACAACCTTGTGACTATGTGACTTGAAAAGCCGCACCTTCCATTTTTACTCGTATTTCAGCGTTCATTTGATTGGCATCAGGTCGTTATTCAGGCAATGAAGCTTTGCTCGTGGCGCGCATTATCCTGCATCAAATGCATGGTCTCATTCATGCTTTTGATCATTTTCCGTCAGTGTTCACTGCTGTTGATAAACTTTAATTCATCTCCTGTGGGAAAGCCGACTCCAGCGTTGTAAAATCTGGACTTGTTTTATTTTTAAATATGTACAACGACGGAGTTTGTCAGCTCGTATTTATTACATCACCGTACACAAATTCAATGGCTGATTGATGATGTCTGTACTCCACCAGTCGTCACAAGCGTCCAGATCGATGCAGTGACTTAAAAGCAATCTGATCCTTTCCACAATGCCAGACGGGTATTCATTGCATCAGCCTTTCCAACAGTAAGCAACATGGTATTGACCTTCCACTCGTCAAAACACCAACTAATAAGCACACCTTTTCAGGTGCTATCGGCGCGTGCTTATAGTAAATAAACACTTTGCGTCACACTGCAAAATTTGTCGACCATGTTCTTTGTTCCCCCGCTTGTAGCGGCAAAACAAAAAACTCAACAATACTTGGGGAAAACGATTGTTTACTCGTTTGCAACTAGCAGTGAGATGAGATGCGCTTACTCTTAATGGCCGTGTTTTGCTGCATATGGACGCAAGTGGAATTGAGTAGAGCGCGTAGCGGGTGTTGAATTGGCGCCAATCATCGCATAGGGGTTCAATCAAGGCTGGCATCTTGCCAAAAGCAACACAGCTTCTTTGAGCGTTAATTGAAGATGAGGAAGTGCTAATTTCGAAAAAAAAATCGTTCGTGCTCAATAGATAGTTTTTGCAATAAGCAGCTGAAGTAGGGCTCAAGCCCTCAAGGGTTCTTAGCATGTGCCTAGATATAGGCAAGTTGTTGTGTTGTGTTTTGGGGGGAGGGAGGTGTATGACAGATATGTCAAATGACCGAGAGACAGTCACTGCTATCCTGTCCAACGCTGAAATAGTCCATTTCGTAGGCCTTCTTCGATGTCGTTGTTACTTAACAAAAGAGCAGAGATGATTAGCGATAATATCATTGTAGCCGTTTCTAGCTTTGTCTATACCTATGTCTATAAGTCGAATCAATATGTCCCACTACAGTTACAGTTAAAGCGAGCGGAAATTGAAGTTCTCTCATGTTTTAAGGAATTGATGTGTTCACGGGCATCAGCGCATTCAAAATCTGTTTATAGTTATAGTTGAGATTGGGGTAGTTTTCTGGAATCTAGTTTTGCATTGATTTGTTTTGAATTCCCTGCTTCAATAAGCCCTGTGATACAATTGCTGTTGTAATGTATTGAGGGAGGTTTATCTTTTTATAGTACACGTGGAAATGTTGCTTTAGTATTAATAGTGAACGAGAGGGGAAAGAAAACCTTGACTATACTAATTGCCAACTTCTATATTAATTAATAGCTCTTGATTGCGACGTATTACGCTCTGACCTGGTGTACCGTCGTCTTGTTGTACCCAAAGAAGTAATGTTACACTTACATACTTATGTCTTCATTCTTTTGGTATGTTATATGTAATATATAAGATATCCCGAAATGTTTTTAAATAAGGCAGCGTGTTGACATGTATGTTTTGACCAAAGGAAGGCAATGAAGGCTTCTCAATCAGGATAAGGCGGACGATATCTGCTTGTTTTTATCTAAGGACTGCGGTGAATTTTTATGTTGTATCATTACGATGTAAGAATGAAGTAATAATGCTCGAGTCGAAATTTAATGACCTATATTAGTTTAACTTGCTTTACATGATAAGAAATGTTTTTGAAGTTTGTAATTTGGACCACATGATACAATAAGGACGTCATATTCAAGATAAGACTACTGCTATATTTCTAAGAAGATCAAAATAAAAGTCCAAGTAATTTTAAATGATGATTATTTGGATCAGGTTTAAGTATACCATATATTGTCTTTCATTTTTCCTACACTTTTCTGTGGTTGTGTTGAGCAGAAAAGGAGTGAAAGTATTTTGACAGTCTTGATGAAATCCAAGCAACCTAGACTATCCTAAGGGAGAGATTTGATCTATCTTTGACTTCGTCTTGTGCAGGTATTTCAGAAGTCTGTCTTGATGGTACATTAATGAAAAGTAATTTAAGCTTATTATTTCTCGCATGTCCCATTTAATTGAAACGTGAATGGAAAATTGATGAACGCACTAGCAGTAGGCAAATATTCAACGTCGCTAGAGCAAGTTACATTATTGACTACAAACCTTAGATTTTTTTTTGTAATCTCCTAAAGCCCCTTGCAAACAAACTTTGGATGACATATTTCCCAAAAACTTCATTCAAGAAATCTATATCTGATTACTGAGTTAATCACGTATACTTTCTAAATAAGATTGATTGATATGGTAAGACCGCCTATGATAAGCTGGATGAATTCGAAATTGCGGGAAAGACATCGAGGCCTTTCGTGTATACTTACAATATTTGACAGACCATCGTTTTTGATTGATGCGCCCAATTGAGGCAAATCACTTGGCCAAATGAATAATAAGTAACCATGAAACCATTCTGAAGTCTAAACGCATCAACTTCTAAAAACAAGTGGAAATGGGGCTTGAAGAATCGTTTCTAATTGATCATCGGATAGTAGTCTTCATGGCAAATAACCTCGATTTCATTGCTTTAATTCTTCGTCCGAAATTACACGTTGTTGTCCACTTAAGTTTTTACGCACTTTACAGTGCATCTGTTAATGCAGTAATCAATCACAATATTAAGGGTGTTGATAGAAAATTAAGCAAGTTGCCTTGAGTCTTTAAATTATCTTTGCGCAAGTATCGCGCTCTCTTTGTCGGGAGAGTGAAGTTTGATAAGTTGTCTAATGGGAAAATTAGTTTATTTAGTCCGTTAGAAAATGAGGTCGCTTGCGAACGTTTTTCCGTATTTCGCATGTACGGGTGGTTGTTTAATGAAGTAACGCTAGCTTTAACATCTAGGACAGAACTTGATTAGCAATAAGAACATCAGAACATCAGAAATTGAGTATCTGATGATGATGATTTCTCTCTAACTTCACGTCAGAATCAATTAGTTGGTATTTTAGCCCGTTTTACGGAAGAAAATCTGCAATATTGGGCAGGGACTGGTGTTATATATTTAAATATTTCATCCTATAATTTGTATTTCTTATGAGTATAAATTCCAAATCGTATAGAAAAGTACATTAAGAAATTATTCGATGATAATCAGAAGTAAGGTTCAAATAACAAGTGTTGCAAAATTAAAGCAACGTACTAATACGACAGGAACGCTAAGCAAATGATTTGTAAAGATGGAGCTTTCGGCCAGACTCTGCTCACATTACGTCGTTTGGAGGGACTGAATTAAACAAGAATGTTAATTGTGGCATATGACTGTAGTCGTAGTAAATTGTTGTAGGTGTACTTATGAAAAAGAAGGTAAATGTACAGTGTCATGTGGCACGTAGCACTAGTCCTAGTAGTTTGTTTGGGCTATACTAATTTAAAAAGAAGGTAAATGTACAGTGTCATGTGGCACGTTACAATGGTCACATTACGTTGTCGTTGGGGGTATACGAATTGTAACAAAAAGGTGAGGTTACGGTTTGACACGTTACACTAATAATATCAAGTCGTCTTGGCACATACACTATGAATCGTAGTTGTACGTCGACTCAAATGTGGATTTTTAAACTATTTTAACATGCGCCAAAAGTGAATAAAACTATCCACGCAATGCTATACCTTCTAGAAGCAAAATATTTCTACATCAAATTTGGCCTTTCCCGTATACTTTTTACGTTATTAAAGTAGAAATCGTCATATAGGGTACAGCATGTAAACAACAATAACGTGTGCACTGAAGGAATTGCTTCAACGTTACTCATGTTGAGCCAATTTTCGAATTGTTGATGCTTTGTTCTTTCCGTTCAATCTACCGTAAATAGCTGTCAGTGTTGATCTTTCCAGATATACTTGACTAGGCTTGATTGTGTGTCCGACAAGGCTTAAATTGGATTGAAAAATGACATCGTTTTGTGAGAAATGTTGATCTAATGTGATGGGAAAGCCTTGCCTTTGTAGTTTTATTCACACTGATGCAACAACAGAAATTTCAAAATGGATCTCTGCTTAATGCTGCCCTTTCATCATGCCTTCAGTGGGATCTTCGATCGATAGCGTTTTGTTTGGCTCAGACATGTCGGCAGTTCTTCAGGATATAATCGGGTTTGATGGGAAGGGAAGAAAGCAAATACGCTGTATTAAAGCTTGTCTGTACCTTATGATCGCTTAACGTAAGCTGCCCTAAGTACTTGATGAGTGTAGTGTTTTCATCTAAACGTACAATGATAGATAATCCAGCTTCTTGTGTCTACATGTTATGTCAGCCTACAAAGTTGGTTGTTACACTGGAAATTGCATGATGCTTAACCGTGGGAGCAGAGCGATGAGTGCAACAAATTGGGAGTCGGCAGCAGACAGCCTATAATCGGCTTCGGTAGTGTTCTTGAGATCGATGTAGTTCGTGTGGCAGAAAACGAGTTTATGAATACGGCTAATTTCCGGTTTTGCCCCACATTAAACTTGCTTTTCGATACATGTTGTCAGCGTGAAGAGTATGAACGTTATAAAATGGTGATTTTAAGACGTGGTTTCTATTATGAACGTCACGAAAGAAATATTGAATGGGAGTTCTTTTTTTAATTGAGTTATTCATCAGAAACCAATGAAACCAAATCGTCTGATGTAAACCGGTGAACTGTTCTAAACGAATTTTTGGATGCGGATTCGACTTAATCAATTTAAAATGAATGTACCGGTAAAATGCAGTACGTGTTGTAGTGAGGCGTTATCTAGTTTCTCCACTCTCGATTTTTTTAAAAATATAATCCTTACAATGTGGCATGTATTAGGAGTAATACATAAAAGCACGGAAACTTGTTTAGGAAGGAGAGAAATATTGTTTTTCCATCTATATGTATCGGTTTTCGTATTTTCTTAGTTGTACTCTATATGTATGAACAACAGATTCTGACGTAAATCAATATTCTAAATACAGGTTACCATTTTTTAAATAGAAACAAAATTTATGTGATGCCATCTAAAGTTGCATAAATTTGTTTATTGTCACTCAAAGCTACATAAATTTGTTTTATGCAACTGAATTTTAGATAAATTTATTTAATGTCAGTCAAATTACGTAAATTTGTTTACTGACACTCAGAGATTCATGAACATGTTTTAATGTCACTCAAATTGCCGAAACTTGTGTAATGACACTGAAACTATCATGACTTTGTTTAATGAAGCTCAAAGTTGCATAAATATGTTTAATGTCACTCAGAATGGCCTAAATTTGTTTTATGATATTTATCGTTAATTGAATGCGTTCAAGGACACTTGAAGTTGCTCTGCCATTGCATCGTTAAGACGTCACATTGATATTACCCCTGGTCTTTGTAGTTACATCAATGACTAATATTAGTGTTTCTGGAAGTACATAAATACATGCATCGTATCAACAGTCACCTATTGCTGTAAAGGTTCGACATGTAAGCAGAAACCTTTAGATAACTACTTGAACATAATTAGGAAGGTATCAAAGTCACACCAGTATTTTGCATTCTGAATAAGTTCAAATTTGCTAAGTTCAAACTTGTTTAGTTACTATCGAATCTGAGCTGAGAAGGTCGTTAGGCATCTTGTTCAATATTTACTCGATTTGAATCTAGAACTGAGAAAAGTGCTGCTTTATATACAAATTACATACTCTTTTTTTATAGTAATAACAGAACTTTTGCTAAACATCACCCTTCTTAAATAAATATCATTTTGGATCACAAATATTCTTAAATATTCTTGTATGATATTTTATCGAGATCAATTTTGTATAACATGGAATACAAACTACAAATTATGGTGCGTAAAGGATATCAAGACATAGGAAATGTTGTATTCCATTTATCACAGATAAAAATATAATTAAGTGTAGATAATTTTTTATGATCTATTTGTGCTGAGGCGTGGCAGTTCCATGACTTTATTCCTAAATTTGAGATTATGGGAGCTCATAATTTGTATTCTGTAATGAATTTTTATGGTGGCCAAACGCAAACCGCAAAAGCTTGCCAAAGCTAAACTGTACAATGGTGTTAGTGTGACATTGGATCAAAGTTTGTAGTAAGTTTGACGTCATGCTCACGTCACAACAAAAAGATGAACACATACCAAGAAGAAGCATTAATGAAGTACGTTCTCTTTACTTACCACCTGATTATTTTGGCTCTCCTTATTGGTCAATTTTACTTTTGAAAAGACAATTGCATTCTTCATCCAATGGTTGCCAAAGTTAGGCGAGTCGGGGTGCACGTAAACCTGACTTGGCGGGGTTGGCTCGGGTTTACCACCATGTGACCACTCTCCGTTAACGTATTTCCATCGATGGTTGTCAACAGCAACGAAATCCAGTAGAACAGAGTACATGGAATGTGGGTCCAGGCCTCTGACGGATATCTTTAACACTGGAAACATGCGTCTGGAGAAATGAGAAAATATTTCTTAATATGCACAACAATTCTAATCTCCTTGATTCGAGAATACGGCAAACTTATAAAATTCTGTCCTAGAGAATTATATGATGTTCTTCGGGTTGTCCATTGATGAGCGGTGAAAAGGTGACACAATAGTGATACAGTCGGGAGTATTAGAAATGGCGATTAGTACAACACGACGAAGCTATATGTCATGTGATCATGCACACCTTTGAACTTTGTCTTTTGACTCATTCACTTATAAAATTCTGTCCAGTAAAATGTTTCGTTTAGTTATGGATATATTTCATGATGATCAGTGCTACACTAGATATTTTGTCTCTTCATGGTTTTTCCAGATTTGTAGTAGATACATGGCATGCAATATCCTCAAAGTAGTTAAAATTTGACAGAAATTCCCCTCCACTACCCACTAGGAGTATTCTTGGCAGCCAATGTACTTTGTAGATTTTAAGCCCAATTTTAGCGGTGTTGTTTTCTAATCAATACATCTTTCTGTACCTTCAAGTCAGTTGAATTAACTTATTTAATTATGAACATTCCTTAAGGACAGATTAAAAAATAATGGTCGTACGACAGTTATGACTGTGTATTACAGAGCTGCTTGGCTATCGAGTTGATGAGTTGATCTTGTATACATATCTATTTTAATTCCAGTAGACCAGTCGACATGATTTAGGCAATGGTCTTTAAAATTTCTTTCATTAGTGTTTTGTGGTCACTACATTAGAAATTTTCAAAAGAGCATCGTCGAAACAGTTGTTTTGTAGGTAGATGAGCAATTGAACTGTCATTCAACTGAGCTTTAACTGTGAAAATCACCATCGCATTTGTACGTCGCCAAGTGAAGTCTTTTTTTATCAAAGCCCCAATCATGCGCTTAGGTGGGGCTGGAAACTATGCACGCGCCATGCTCACTGTCTTATCGCTGTATTGCACTGTCATACTGGGATACCGGGTTGTTCAAGTGCTATGATTAAAACAAGCCTTTAATTATTCTCGCAGTTTAGCGGTGCATCTCTTTCCTTGATTGCCCTTAAGACCTTGTCTATAAAACAGGCAAATAATAAAGCATTTAATAACAGCAGTACACTATAGGTGATAGAGCTTGAAGAGTTGACCGCTTTCAAGAGAAGGTTGGTTATTCAATTACTAATCCGCCATCAGAGTCTCAATTCACACCACGGTAGGGTTTCTTTGAATATTTTGTTATCCCTGCCAATGTGCTGCAGTGTCCTGTGATTTCTTTTCATAATGTTATCAACAATGGACATTCGCAAATCCGTCCAAATACGTTTACAAACTTTTTTACTGATGATATTCAATTGCGAGATGTAAAAGGGTCTTACCATAGCCGACAGTCGAGTGGTTATCACTTTTAAACTCTCAAACATGAAAGATAGTGTCCTTATTAAAGAACAAAAATTGGAACTGAAAAGTTATCAGGGCATTTTGATAGATATTAAAGAATTTGAAATGATTTCCATCACTCTTGATTCATTTTCATTGCCCTTGTGCGTTAAGTATAGAGGACGATTTACCGTCTTAAGTCAGGTTTTATGGGGGGAAATAAGTAGAGTCAACAGCTCGGTCTTTGATGTATAGAGCGTATTGTTCCTTTCTTGTACTGTGTTTGCCTCCAAGTTTCCGACGTGTGTTTTCCTTTTATCATCTACATGTGATCAAGGGTTTCTAAGCTAGGAACGGCGGTACAGCATTTATAGATGTTTTGTCAACTCAGGGTGAAAATAGTTTTCCTTAACGTGTCATTACGAATAAAGCGATAGCAAGTTGTTCAATTAATGTTGAACGTCCATCGCTAATTTGAAGTAGGGGGACTCAAAAATTTGATGAAGCTAAGTATTGAGAATGGCCTGGATGGCAAAGGCAATAGTTCGTACCACTATCGGAAACGATATTGTCTTCAATGCAGACCTTTTTATGGCAG
>JAAAKL020002476.1:0-25974 GCA_010016065.2 Carybdea cf. marsupialis auct. non (Linnaeus, 1758) | reverse complement strand
TGTCCGTATCTATTCACTAAATGTTTTCCATACATTTCTTCCACCCCCCCCCCTCCCCCCCCCCCCCCACACACACACAAACCCTTGACGCTAGTGTCAGTAAATCGCTGAAAGAGCGGTAAATTTAGTTCTGCTAAAAAGTGCCTGTTACCATATATGCTTTTAACAATAGTAATGTGTTTTAGGAAAGGTCTCCGTGGTCTAGTGGATAAGTTCCTTGTCTTCAGTTTAAGAGGGTCAGGGTTCAAATCCCGGAAGGGCCATTGATGACGTCAGGAAAGGCATCCGGTCTTAAAGTGCTCTTTTCTTTAATCAAGTCCATGGTACCACATGTACATGGGTACCGCCTTATCCCCTGCAAAGGGAATGTCCGCGTCATAACTGCATCATCATCCATGGGTTTTTAGTAGTTTCACTAATGAAAAGAAAATTGTCAAAACCAGTGTTCATAGTAATCAACCTTTCAAATCATAGTAAGTGAATAACGTTACTAATGTAAAATATATTTATTTATAAATTATGTTTCAAAGAGCACCAACATTTTAAAAAACACACTTCAATGTTATACCAGATAAAGATGAAAAGTTGATTATAAGAAAACGGGGAAGAGTAGATAACAAATATACAGCACGGTGCTTAATTCTTATTAAATTAAGGATAAAGAATCCTTCTGTTAAGAAATAATAAAAACTTTTAATTACAAAGGTTGCTGAGAAATTCATACTCATAATCTCAATGTTGCTTGATTTCTTCATATTGGAACCACGTGCTGTAAATCTCATTAGAAACACATTGACGGGGTTTTAAGAATTCATTTTGAGTGTTTCAATTGCCTCGCTGATTCATCTAAGCTAGGACTTGCTTTTAAAACTTACTCTGTTTAGAAATGCAAACATTCGGAATCTTTGAGCCCAAGAACTAGCTAGGCATTCTAGAGTATAGGGTTTCCTTTCAAACACTCATTCACTCCGAGTAGACCAATGTGCCGAGTATGGTGATAGAAACAAGATTTAAAACTAATGTGACTGAGATATGCCTTTACGTTACATACAACGTGCCACGTAGCCACTTTATAATCACCTCAATTTCATTCTCTATATTTCTACATTGTTTCCAATTGTTTATCTCGTAAACGATTCAATATTTTCTGCAAACGGTGTTCAGTAAGTGTTGAAACATATAAAAGTTCCTGTCTAAGTCATCTTCAAATTGCAACTTTCCTAACGTATTACACTATGGAAATCGTTGCCAATGTACTTCTTATATAAACATAACTTGTTTCTCAATTTGAATACTTTTGAAGCTTTTAATCTTAGGAATTACAGTAAATGACAACAATACCCCCGTATGAAGTGTACTAACGTATGATTTCTTTATAGATAGTTTTAGTCCTTGCGCTTCATATATTGACTTGTGATGACTTCTGTTGATATGCGACGTTGTCTTCCACTCCGTATTCATGTAAACAAGTCCTCTCAAATCTAACAAAGTTAATCGTTTGGTGTGGCAACTGTCTAACTGTCTAACGTTTACGATAATTGTCAATAACGTTTACGATAATTGTCATATCGTTATAGAAGTGTCATTGTATTAAAATGATATCATTCAAACCTTAACAGCATTGATCTCTTCATTAACTGCGTCCAAATCCTAACCTTTCAACTTATCTTGCTAACACTGAACTAACATGTAAAAATATCATGTAAGGAAATCATAACGAAGTCTTCCGGTTTCCTCCCATTAAAACATAATTCATTATTAAAGGCGAACAATATGTAACTACTGTTACACGCCTTCTTCTTAGCATGATTTGTAGCTACTTTATTCCAGATAAAGGAGTTCATCAAAAAATGTAATTGTGCAAGATTTCTGATGAAACATCTGTGTTCACGGGCATACACTGAAATAATAGATTACAGAACTACAAGCCTTGGCTTACACCTGCTGTTTCATAAAATATGTCTGCATTCTACAATCATCGTTTAGTTATGTCAACCATAAATATAACAGGTTGTAGCAAAACCTATCTATAATCTATCGTTCCTTTGTCGCATTTCATAAAAATGACGTACGTTATACCAGGAAATACAAACTGTTAAAATCCACTTAGTTACGTTTTCTGGCTCTTTCGTAGTTCGTGGCTTTTCATGAGCTAAATTATCTAACAAGCTATTCTACATCCCTCATAATATGCTAATGACAACAGTATCCATGACGAGGAACACATGACATTAGACAGATATTACATTAATGTATTCACTCTTCACACGACTGGGACATTTCAGTTCACAACATCATCTGTTCCGTTAACTGAGCAGCCTGCGTAACGCCTGAAAGATGAAATCTGTAATAGAAAATGACTATAGTAAAAATTATCAGGACAGCAAGAGATTGAATCACGGACTTCTTCAGTGCTAATCAGTGCCCTTTTGCTACAACACGGCTCCAGCAGAAAGTTAAATTTTCATTTCTTTATAAATTTTCATTCATATTCACTTTTACACTTTAGTGTCCTGCCATTTAAATACAGAAATGGTGAATGTCATAGTAACGAAACATAATTTTCAACTTTATGTATTTTGTGTGTACTTATTGTCGAACATTCTAACACGACGAAGCCTTTAAATCAAATGTATCATCCATCAAACTGGTTTCAAGGGATTCTGCTCTTCCAATACCCTGTATATATATTTGATGAACTCCATAAATATGTTAAGAAATGTTGTCAAACATTCAAAGTGTTGGTAGTTTTCAAACGCCTTCTTTGGCCACCTGACTAAACCCTATAAACATTAATCCATGTAGTTTATAAACACCATTATCTGCGATGCTTCCACAACCTAATTGCAAAGGTAGGGCCTCACTTTATATAGCTGCCTTCTTATTTTTGCCTTTTGGTGTTCTTTGTTACGTGTTTCATTGGCCTAGCCTTGTCTACCAATTACACTTATTACCTATCTACCATGTGACCTCATGTGTCATCTTCATCAGAACCTGTTTACATGGGATAGGATTCAAACCAATTTTATCCCTATTGGCATTCTGTATGCAATCGCATGCTTAACTCATCATAGGGTTCCAATTAACAAAATATTTGGCTCATTGTATCTCACTGAAAGGCTGAAATAAGTACATGAGGTATTTACAACTGACAGGTCAATCATGTCACCCAAAAATCTCCTGCATAGAGGTCGTGTCAAATTTCCTCATAGTTGCAGTGTTATTTAATGCATATTTGATCTGTATTAGTTTGTATCCGATCCCAAATTTTTTCAGGAGACCCACTTTGGGCCGGATACATAGTGTACCACTTTCATAAGCTATTCCAATGAATACAGATAGAAGCTTACATGACCACAGATCAAGCAGATCCCGTGTAAATACAAGACCGATCTGTATAAGGTCTGGTACAAATTGAGTTCCCACGAATTCGAACTCGTCGGACTCGTGTCCGTCTTCGACTTTACTCCTGGTCTCGTTCTGATATTATCGTCTGGAACAAGGTTAATCTTGGTCTGCTTCTCAGTGTTTTACTAGGTTCTGGCTTTTGCCCCGTTCTTGTTACTGTTTAAGAGATGTTGTGAATTCAGACCTAATGTTAAGGAACACTGCAGCAGACATTGAAGTTACTATGCTGCTCACCTCGATCCTATGCTCCACCTTTTAAATTAGGAAGATTTCAGATGTCGACGTAACAACAATCAACTGTTTAATAGGGCTGACTAGACGGATACTACTTTAGATTCTACCTTCACTTTAAAGTTTGGCATGTTTCCAGGGGTGAATTCACCTTCTATCAATATGTACTGGAGAAAAGACAAGTTTGGTGACTTTCCAATTAACCAGTTGATGTTGATTAATAGATCTAAAGAATTTTCCAATAATTTTCATGTTCCTGATAAGGCAGTCATGCCTCAGAAAGAGTCCCAAGACTACAATAAGCTGTATCACACTGTAAACAAGAAGCATTTAAAAGCCCACAAGCCTTGTCAAGAATTCTTAATCTACAAGGCTATAATTAAATTTAGGGGAATGCTTGGTTTTTGTCAGTATCTACCAGCAAAGCCCACTAAATACAGGATTAAGGCTTGGATGAGGGCGAATTCAACGAATGGCTATGCCAACGAATTCAATATATATACCAGCAAAGCAGTGCATGGCAAAAGGAAACAGGTCTCGGAAAGAGAGTTGTAGAGAAGCTTACAAAGAAAATTGCAAAGAAGGGGTACCATGGTTATATGGACAGCTATTTTACGTCTTTACATGGCCTCAAAGAAAGAGCAAATAAGAGACTGTACATGTGTGGTACAATAAAATCAAATGCAAAGGGGATACTGGCAGAAATTTAAGAAAATGGCTGTGTGTAAAGATGAAGGCTCCTCAAAAGTTTATCAAAAGAGAGGATCTATCATGACAGCAGCTATTTTCCATGAGAAGAAAACACGAAAACCAGTCCTTATGCTTGCAACAAACATAAATCCAGTCAAAACCAAAGGGGACATAGTTCACAAACAAAAGGACGGGTCAAGGAAAAGGGAACATTGCCCTAAACATGTTACCTTTTACAATGAATTTATGAATGGAGTAGACCATATAGATCAGCTACGGATACAGTACTTGACTTACCATAGATCAATGAAGTGGTGGCATTACATCTTTTGGTTTTGTTTTGATTTAGCCATGGCAAATGTTTTCATTTTATCTTCTGAGTAACCAAACCATCAGAGAGCAAGCAAGAAAGGGAATAAAAAATGCAAAATTTTGGTATACTTTAGAGGTGCCATCTACAATCAACCTGTTAGAGAAAATTCGTCAAGGCAAAGGAAAGGAAAATATGAAGCAAGCCAGAGCAGTAGGCAAAATAGTGGATATTGGCCTAAGTTTTTGCAAACAACAAAAGGCCAATGTAGAAATTGTAGAAAGAAGGGGGTAACAGGGCAGCCACAATACTTATGTGAAACATGTTCCCAAAACAACTGATTACGAGTAACTGTTCAACAGTTATGCCCTAGCTGTATTTTTGTTGTATTAACTGCTTATTTTAGAAAATAATCTTTAGAGACAAGAAGCGTATTACATTGGTTAAGTTTCTTTTCAAAAAGTTACAGATTGTTTGCTATACAGCAGTTTTTATCCAGGTGTCTCTCCTTTCAGAATGAGCCATTTTGGCCGAACGTCAAGAGTTAAACAAATTTCCTTTGTTTTGTGCATTCAAAGCTTTTTGCACCAATATCATAAAAAACACGAATGAATCAATGGAGGAAGCAACCAAGGAATGTAGAAGAGGTGCTCCTTGAGAGCTGCTACACTTGCAACGCAAGTTACTCAAAAGCCCCCACTACAACTGTAAAGGACAGTGTCAAAACAGTCCTTTCTGTATCATGAAATTGAATATATAGTATAGTAATTGCTGCAATATATGGCACACTATGTGTAAATGCTCACAACAATGGGTACCCAATGGCTATTGCCTGTAACCTCATTGTAGCATTAAGCATGACACATTTTGGCCTCCTAAAGTAGAACAACAAGGTTACCTTGTCAGGCAAGCCTAAATTCCTTGTATTGCTTACATCCAGCAGCCCTAGTCTGGTACAATCAGTTGTGTGATTGAGATAACACCAACCAGACAAAGATAGTATCATTTGCTTGATACACTGTTTATCATTTGTATGTGGAATTCTGCCTAACTATTATCTAGATGTTGTCATTGGGATACTGCTATCCCTTTTTCTATGTAATATATTTGCTGGGACAGTGCAGAAAGCTAACCACAACTTGTATTGTGTCTTCTGGTCACACCTTGCTGCACAGCCACCCTCACATTTGGTGTCAGAAGCAGGATACTGGAGCCAAAAAAAAACACAGGAAAACCCAAACCCAGGAAACGAGACAAATGAACATAGTGATGGCTGAGACAGCATAATCGGCTGCCTACTTATAACAATTAAAAGCCCACCTACAGATGCAGTCTGAGGAAAAAATGCCTACTGCCCAACAGCAAGCCCCTTCTATTATAGTAAAGGTACCAAGGGAATGGAGGCTGAGATGCTACAATAGTGAGCACCATGACTGCACCTTGGAGGATTGGATACCAGATACAGAGTGGCTAGTAAATGCTCAGAAGCTGGAGGCAGAAGAGGCAGCGGATTCTCCGCCCACACTACCTGGAAGGCACAGCCAAGGGAGAGGTTCATTTACAACCTCAGAGCCAATGCTCAAGACTGCAGGATGTAAATTCCAGATTCTGAGAGAGATTTTTGCCCAAATGCTGACACCAAGATATAGTTTACAGAATTTTTATAGCAGAGAGCAGAAAGAGGATGAACCACTTATTAGTTATGCATCAATAGGTGCTGGTAAAGCTGCTTACCTAAGTCAAACCAAAAAGCCCTAATGCTATTGTGGACAGTGACAAATTATTACCAGACCAATTTGCAGATAGCTCACTGCAAATTGTTTGCAAGAAGTTTTCTTTCTTATACTTATCTTTACAATTGATTTTAGCCAGGCTCACTACACCCTATTGTTTAAGCTATAAGTTTGTTGTGTTAGTGTTGCTTAGGCGTTTCTGCCCATCTACCTACTTGTCCTCTCCAAGAAGATTACATGTCCATATTCAGTGTTAGTTATCATGGTGTTTCTGATTACAATTATTGTTTGTAAATCTTTGAAGTCTGTACTGGTAATTAGTTTAGGTTTGATTTACTTTTGTAGATTAATCGTGACTTGGATACTTAAAGAAGAAAGCCTTGATGTTGACATATATATGGACTGGCTTATTAGTTTTCTCTGACATGCATGAATCAACTGAATGCTCTAGCCCTCGAATACACCCACAATCTCTTCCTATCATCTCTTATCATCCTGCTGCCTTACAAGAGGTTACAAGAATGAGTCAGAAATAGAAGAGAGCACTAGAAAGAAGGGGGTTAAAGATACACATTAGTAAAAATATGATGACAGTAACAGGAAAGAATGGAGAAACTACCAGAAGTGGGTGATATACTTGTGCCAGACCATTGCAACAGTCAACTATTCTGTGACCTGCATATGGCTACTGTTGCCATGGGAGTTACTCTGGTCTCACAAGACTCCACTTGAGAAGTGTAAGGTTCTCTTCAGGAAGTGTGAAGGAGAACACAAAGGAGAAGAGAAGTTAGAGGGACTGATGACTGATGGTGGAATAGTCAAGAAAGAGTGGGACTTCTTCTATCTGGGTTAACTTCTTGCAACTGATGAAGGAACTGAACTACTTTGGAAGAAATATGTTGCATGGGGATGATATGAGAATGATACAATGGATGTGACATCATCCAGAATTAGATCAGACTGAAGTTGAATCTTGCATCAATCTTGGCTAATGGGAGGTCTTGGCAATGCTCAATGTGTCGTCAGGAGATGTGGTTGTATAGAGCGTTCAATTTTTTTAACTGTTTGTAGAGATGTGACCAATTCATGGTCCTGGCAGTCACAGGTGTCAACAGAGCAGTACATTCTTCATTTCTAAAAGTAATGTGGACCAGGATAACCCCTTAAAACTGCTACAGCTTGTTTTATAAGGCGTGGAACCTTTCCTCTTAACCCAGACTGTGTATTGAATAGAATTGTAGTTAGTACAACCTGTTGAAGGCACAGGGCCACCAAGGAAGCTGATAATAGACAACAAACCCACCAGCAGGGACAGCTCATGCCATTGAAAATTCTAAGACAAGGAGGAAATGTGTTCAGTCAAAAACTGGGGAGGTATTAACTTGACATGAAACGCCTCAAATAAAGAGTTCGCCAGAAAGGAATGGAGCTTTACAAGGAAGAGATACAACATAGATCATCACGAACTACCAGGTCGTTTTACTGGAATGTTCATGGAACAGCTCGTTGAGAAAGCTACCATTAATTAAACTTATCATCGGTCTAAAATTAATCCTTGTAGTTAACCCTTACATGGACTACCAAAACTACGAAATGGACTTACTAGTGAAAAGCATAGCCCTAATACCGTTTAGTGTAGCATACCTTGTCTATTCCTGACTTCCACTACGACAATACTGCTATGTTAATCGGCCGAATCTAACTGTCATCTGGCAATAAAGCCTGATAACTAATCATGAAGAAAGGTTAGTTCCAGCTACCTCACCAGCTAACCGCCCTAGCCTTAACCACTCAAATCTCCTCATTGCTGACTTGCAACAATACAGCTTGCATCACCGTAGACTTCTAATCCAAGAAGCGAATTCCCCTCCTGTCTCTGGTATTTGCCTACTGGCATTAGTGTAGCTACTTATTGTGCCGTGGATACTTATTGTGCCGTGGCTACTTATTGTGCTTTGGCTACTTATAGTGCCGTAGATACTTACTGCTTCTTCCATGAGAGTAACACCTCCTCCTACTTTGTATTCCAAACTTCTTTATTTATTGCTTGGTGGAGTGAATAACAAACACATTAGTGCAAGTTTATGATTTTTTAACCTCAACTAAATGTTGCTTCGATATCAATGTCACTTTACAGCACAGCACACAGAGCCCCTTTCCAGGCTGAATATCTTTGAGTTTTGTCAAAAATTCGAACTACTCGATGTTGAATGTCCCAGAGCACTGGATCGAGCCTCGCGAAAAAAACAATAAGTGAGCCCTGTTCTGCAAAGCCTTAGTTCTGCAGGGGTAATCTGCAGAAATTGTGTGAACCATTTAACTGCACGTAAAAAGTCTTTGTATATAGAGTTGAGTGGTGTGAGCACTTGACTTACTTTTGCTTCAGGAAAAGATAACAACGAAGTTTAGTATCTGACCTGGGCAGCCCTTGTAAAAGATTTTAAAATCTAGCACAGTCATTCCCTCGTGTGATTGTGATTCTGCTTCTTCAGAACAATTGATGATTTTTGGAGATTGTTTTTCCCCTGTATTTTATTTAGTTTTCAAGTTCAATGAAATTCCACAATGCTTGTATCTAAATTTAGTTGGTCATAAGTAATAAGCTGCCCTCGCAATCCTCGAATCATAACACTGAGGAACACACATTTTAACAAGCCATATTAGCTTGAATCAGTGTATGACACGAGATCTGTCTCTGGGAAAATTCCTTCGACTAATTGCCCCTCGAGGAGATGACTATCAGCGTATTCCAGCAGAAGAAGAGGACAGTGAGCATTGCTACTTCCCCTAAAAAACAAGCCCACCATAAGTGTCCAAAGGCACCTTTGATCTGTGCCTTCGATTTCCTTCATAAGACACACTATTAACATCTGTAAAAATAGGTGTATCAAGAAGGCCATCACTTAGAGAGACTAACAAGAGAGAATAGATGAAAGATCTAAGTTTAGGCTGGTTTCGCCTTCTGTAAATTGCCTACTGGAGATAAGCCGGTTTAGAAAATACATCTGGAGAGCTTTACAATGGGATTTTTGAATGTTATAAGTTTGAAAGAGTTTGGAGGACTTGGTGTGTTTGTTTTGCCAGCATGCCGCCACATTTTCTTTATCTTGCCCCAAACCCTTATTTCTATTTACAGTTGAATCCCGTTAACTCGGATCCTAAGTTGGACAACTCAGACATTTGCTTAGTCGTGCGGATTTCTTGCCCTCCGTGGATTTGACGAAACTAATCAAGTCAAAATACTCCGTTTAAGTCGTACGCCGAATTACTCGAACATTCGCTTAGTCGTACCGTTTTTCTCGGTCCCTTCGGCGACAAATGCTCATGCAACTCTAAAAATCGTATATAAAATTATTCGAATTAAAAATCGAATTCTTGCGTTTGAAGAAGTTTTCAAACATGGCGTCAGTCAGCTGAGAGAAACGTAAATTACAATCGTGTACAATTGTTGAATCGTATCAAATTTTAAAAGAAATCGAGAAAGGTGAAAGCTGTGCTGAAGTTTCTCGTAAACACAACATTCTTAAACAAACTCTTTCGGAATGGATGAAAAAAAAGTCAAAGATCTATGTCGGAGTGGAGAAAGCCGCAAAGTCCACAAAAACCCGAAAGGATGAGAGACCCAAAGTCAGATCACGTCGACAAGGCATGTTGTCAGTGCGCGACACAATAATCTGCCTCTAAATGGTTCTTTACTTAAACACAAGGCCTTATACTTTAAAAAAGAAGAATTTCAGGCATCAGATGGATGGCTTGATCGACGAAAAAACGATACGACGTTTCATTCAAAGCTGTCTCCGGTATTTAATCACTTATGCTTACATGATGTGTTTTCACAGTACAACATTTACATTCAAATTTGTCACAACAAGGACAGTAACACTTCTTCAATCTTTTCAATGTATTTTCCTTCTCCTGGTAAAAATCAACGTGCAAGGTATCTGAAGTCCTAGTCTATCACCAAGGTTGACCCTTTTCCCTCCAAACTTTGATATGGCATCTATGTGACGCGTTGGTACGCAAAAATAATGAAATTGTCTTGGCAAATCGACCAGACTTGCCTTTCGATAGATGAACAACAAGTTTACCAGAACTTTTTGCAACCACAGTGAATTTTGTCTTATCCGTTTTCCGGTTCACCTCGTGCTTTGAAGAGTTCTCCAATTGCTGGCTCCCGTATGTTTTTATAAGAATGATACCCTTTGACATGAGAGTCCAATTCATACTGTCTGAGCAAGATTGGAGCCTGAAGCTGAATGACAGGCGCAGGTTGAATGCCTTCGAGCTTTGGTGCTGGAGAAGACTCCTTCGCATTCCATGGACACAAAAAATCCGTAATGAAGAAGTGATCATTGATTAACGCACCTATCTCCCTTGATGCAATGGTCATGAAGCAGAAACTCTCCTATTTTGGCCATATGACGAGGACTAACGATGGGATTGGAAAGGATTTAATGCTTGGCAGAACAGAAGGAAAGAGAAAAAGGGGTAGGCAGCGAACCCGATGGATCCAAGATATAAATACTTGTACAGGAAGGAAACTTGCTCACCTACGGAAACTGACACAGAACAGAACACATTGGAGAAGATTCGTACATGATGTCACCAGGGGTCGCCCGCGACCTGATGGACGCTGATGATGATGATGACCAAGGTTATAGGCAACTCGTCTCCTGATGACACTTTCATATTTGCAGCAACGCTCAAGGCAGAATTAGTCATCAGTACTTTTGTTGACAATCTGTTTGCAAATTGCTGTTGGTCAATTAAGCTTGTACAGTCATTCGAAATTTTCAGACATTTGATTTTTTTACTTGTGTTTGAAACTTACATAATTAGCATAACATTACATTGTATCTTCAATGAAAGAAAAGTGATATAATTAGCGCTTTTTACGTTGGCTTTTCTAAAAATTACAAATATCTAATTGCTTACTCTGAAGGTTTTTATCAATTATTTTAAACCCAATATTAAACTCTATTTAGGCGAGGGGAAGATGTCAGTGCCAAGATGACTGCATCATGGAAAGAAACCACGTTGCCAACAATATTGTCGAATTACTCTCCCCATGATATCTTCGACGCAGATGAATTCGGATTATAGAGCTAATCCCTAAAAGATACTGCACTTGAAAGGGGGGAAATGTGGCAGAGGAAAGGACAGTAAGTTTCGATTGCCTGGTCTTGCTGCTGCCAACCTGACTGAACAAAAGCTTCCTATCTTTGCGATAGGAAAATAAAAACTGCCTCGTTGTTTCAAACACATACAAACCGTACCTTGGCGCTACCGTGGTCAAAATAAAAGTTGGATGAACCCCGAACTATTGGAAGAATAAATACGAGAGTAGGACAAGATATTTGAAAAATAAGGCAGAAAAGTGACGTTAATTATTGACAACTGCACTGCACACCCTTCAATTAAGAATCACAAATCGATTTAACATTATTTTCTGCCACCTAAAACAACATCAGATTTACAGCCGATGGACCAAAGAGTTTTTCGATCTTTTAAGGATTAATTTCGCACTCATCTCGGCAATTGATCAGGGGGAGCAAGCCACGTCCATTTCTATCCTTTAAGCAATGAAAATTCTTGTGCTTTCTCGGAGTGATTCCACTTCAACTGCAATTTGTTAACTGCTTCGGGAAAGCTTGGTTCTCTGAAACCGTTATTTCTGAGGAAGATGACACGTTTGCTAACCTAAATGGAGCAATAGATGAACTTTAATAATGTGATGGGAATGATGTGGCTGAAGCCTGTAATAATAAGATCTTTTATCAGTCGATGATGACGTTGCGGTAACAGCCCCAGCGTCAACTGATGCAGAAATACTTGAGGAAATCCGAGGTGACATAGTGGAAGTAGAAGAAGATGATGATGAAGAAGGCACTGTTGAGGATCAAATCCCTGTGAAACCTCCAAATTAAGAAGTGCCACAAACTATTTAAACCCTTCTTACATATTAACTGTTTATAGAAAGTGGGGAAGTAGGAGCAATGGCTACAAAGATCTCCTCTGTTGTTGAATCAGATCTCACTTGTTTCTTAAAGCAAATGACGATAACAGAATTCTTCAAGAAACAATAACTTTTTGATGAAAGTTGTATACTTGTGTTGCTTTTTTTATTTCATTACTGCTCGATGATATGTAAAATTATCAATTCGCTTTTTTCTCTTGCCACTCGTCAGCAGAAGACCTAAACAGAGACGACTCCTTTTATTTTTTCCCACACTCTTCAAAATCAATAAAATTCTCATAAGTCGTACATTTTAGGAAAGTCCGAGTTATCTGGACTTCGGACATCTCGGACATTCGCTAAGTCCGACGAATTTTCTGTTCCCCTTGAGAGCCCGAGTTAACGGGATTTCTACTGTAATTTGGTTATTTTTATTGCATTTCTAACAAAATCCGTTCTTTTCGATACGCGATGATATGATGCCTGAACCGGTTTCAGGTTATGAAGGTGTTCTATCGCTCTCAACAACACCCTTCTTATAGTTTATTCAGGTGGAAGCAAACAAAAAGGTTCTTATTAATAAGAAAATCGCTTTTAAAAATCGACTTAAAAACATAGGAAAGCTAAACTCACTGTCTATGATCGGTAATCTATAGACCATACTCTGCCTATTATTCCTAGCCTACCCATAGCCGCTAATTATATCATTTTGTGATAATCGCTAATTTCATTCCGTGGTGCTTGTTTTAATTTTGTGCACAGAAGAAAATTGGTAGAGAATGATAGTAACTGGAATACGTGGTAAAGGAGATTTTAACGTTCATACTTTCAATAACTATTTATTACAGCCCCTGATTCTGCAAAACTTTGAGAGATTCTCCAAAGTATCTCCTCAGATCAAAATGCAACAATAGTTGCAAATAGATCGAGTGTACCATGTTGTCAGTGTTAGTTAATTGTCTTCACCATTGACATATTGATGCAAACGCAACGCTTACATTGGCGGTCCTAATTCTCAAGAGCGCTTGATATTGATGACAGAATGTGTGCTAGTTTTTAGTGTTATCGTTTGTTGTAGCACGTCAGGGATACGCTGGTGTCAGGGATACTCTTTTCTCTTAGGCGACATGGTGAAAGTTTCATACAAGAGACTGTCTTGTGTCACTAATTACTTATTTTAACAATGTCCCAATATGACAATGGGTATATATATTGATGTGCACTCGTTTGTACAAATGATGAGAGGTTTTTATAGCAGTGAAAATCTGAGTGTATTTGTCCACCCCTACGTCTCACTGATGTATTTTCTCTTGTTGTATAAAGACTGCAAATAATTGATTATAGGTACTAATAGGTACTATAGGCAAAATAGCATATGCGACTCTGCTGGTATTGACATAATGTTAAGACCTTCGAGACTTCCCTTACGTTGCAAGTTCGATTATCCCCTCTGAAAATCACATTTCCCCCTCTCTTTGTTTGAAAATGTTTTGTTTGTACGACTGATATAATAACCCTAGGTATCTTGGGGTACGAGGAGATCTTCAAATCACAAGACTATTCCGTTTTACAGTGTCAGTTTTGCAACTACTCTAAAAAATATCAGAATCACTTCTCTTCTGAATAAGATTTAGATCTACATCTAGTTTGCGCCAGTGATTCAATAGTAGGAGCAGAATGGTTAAGATATGTAGGTTGAGTCGTTTTCATTACGAAAGTATAACATCTTCACAGGATTGAGATATTTTCCCTGTCATCTCTGATTATTGGCTGTTACAAATTACTAGTCCTTCGAACTGCGGTATATAAATGATGTTAAAGTTTGGAAACTCTATTTCTTTATCTTTAATATCTGATTGGTATCTGTGTCTCGTTTCATCTCCGCTTTAACAAATGCCCCTAAGATCAGATATGATGGTTTGAAGATTTTGAAGAGCCTAGATCTTAGTATTTCTTCATAAATCTGTTTGAATTTTAAAATAAAATGATATAGACTAATTGAGTTTTTTAATCATACTTAGGTAGATCAAGGGATCCTCCAGGTTAGATTTTTGAAATTCCATGTATGCAGAAATCAGCAAAAAGCTATAAAATGTAATATTCCATATTCATGGTAGGGCGTGCCACTGACCAAGCTAGTGACTCTTCTTCCTTAGATTCCACCACCTCCATCCCCCACTTATATACTTTAAATACGTTTCTTTACATACTGCTGCGCAAGATCAAATCATGGAGTGCGTTATCACGCTTTGTTTTCAAGAAAACTCCCTTGTATGAAGATGTACCAAAATTACGGCTCTGGATATGATCCAAATCAGAAGTTCAACTTCAAAAAAATCCGATCCGGATGACAGTCCTGTTGTCTAAATCGAATCGGATTCAAGGAATCTTTTTCCAACGAGTTTCGAACAAGCCCCTTAGTAGCACGTTATAGAGAGTATCACCAGAGGACCACTGTAGATACATTGATATAGAGAACGATTCTAACATGCGAGTGGGAGTGTTTTCTGTGAGGCTATCGAGAGTATACTTAACTACTGAAGTTCTCTCTTTAAAAGCATAAGGTTAACACGAATCCAAAAATGCAAAAGGTAACAAAGGCAAAGTGTCGAAAGACAGTTTTATTGCATTCGTTCCCGGGTTAATCGTTGTTACTTATTATAATGGTTTTCTTACAGAACTATGATACTATGAACCACGACAGAAATGATCCACTCATTGGGGTGGAAAGTTTCTCTACTTTAATTTTCATATTTTTCATGTTACTCCGCATGTATGTGTCATTTTAGAGGGACTTTCAAACACACATTTATCTAGAATATTGAGAATATCGAGAACTTTAACAAGGGAAGGTTTGTCTAAAAATATGAATATCAACACGATTATGAGTATTCTTAGCTTTTCTAGCGCAAAACCTCGAATGAATGAGGATTAGTGTTTTCATTATTAGTGAACCTCAGTTGCACAAGCTTCAGAAAATTAAATACATTTTACCACAAGAAAGCAAAAGTTGTGATCCACATTATTGGAGCATAATGCATTCAAAGTGGTTTAGGATGACCCAAATAATAATCCATATTGTCTTTAGTCACCACGTTAGTTCCTAATTCTTTACCTTCATATGACAGTATCCAGATGTCATCTTTCATATGCACAGAATTAATTTACTTTCCTTTGATGTCCTTGGTAACTTTCAATTCTTTGTCATTCAGGCATCTTGATCACATGTGCCTTGTTCCATAGATTTACTTGGCGGTGATACCTTAAAAACTGCTACACTGGCAGTTTGTTGCCCAATGTAAAAAATAACATATATGAATGAGGTTGTAATGACCCAATGCAAGCCAACAGACATCCCAACTTTCACTTGCCAGTTGATAAGGGAAGAAATTTTAGCGACAAAGAGTCGCAGTTACTACCTTCGGATAGTCAGCCATTATTACGACAAGCACTTTACAAAGTCATGCTTATAGAACACTTTTTAAACATGAGGGAGCGACAAGCTTTCTTATGTTTATGGTAGTATATGTTTCAGAGAGACAGTGGTAATGGTGAACTATCAACCGGTACGAGAAGAAGGCTTTACTATATTTAGCAAAGCAGGAGCTACAAGCTCAGACTAATTTCTTGAGAATATTTGACGGAAATGTGACCAAAACGAAAAAATCGTGTAAGACAGTAGCCACATAACAGGCACTTGCATTGATGCTGTTACTTGTAATCTTCCCCTTTCCCCGTGGTATTAGGGGGCTCTGGTATGCTGTTCTCCGAAATCGATGTTTTCAAAATTGTGAGAGGGGCACTGCTGGAGACACGGCTTTTTCTCATTTAATTTCGTCCGAAGTTGTAGTTGCAGATACGTGTCTTATGTAGTTGCAGATACGTGTCTTATTGCACAGTTGACACTTCATATTCGTAAATCCGACAAGCTTGTAATAAACTTTGTGGTTACCGAAGGCGAAAACACATTAACCTTATACTGAATTCTTGTTCCAGCCAGTATTTTATGATATAAAGTAGACAATGTAGAGGTGTAGTTTCCTTTGAATATAATTCGATGTCCCTAAAGTGAGTAAATTCCGTAACACATAAAAAGTGTAAGATTTTATGAATACCTATGATCTTTGTTTTCAAACTGCTCTCATAGTCTTACGATTCTTCTCTAGACGATTCAGACAGTTTACATACCTACAATAAGTACGAGAACAGACTCATATAGAAACTTTATCGTGGGAAGTGACTAGATAAAATAGACAGTATATTTTTCAAAAAACAACGAAGCAGAAACTTTTCCTTCATGTAATGAAGGTTCCATTATTTGGAGCTCTTGGAAGCCTTGATATTATTGTCAGTTATTAGATTTTTAGAAGATAAAATACCTCCGTTTCACACAGATTAGTGTAAAATATGAAATCTAGAAAGTGCGTATAATCGCGTGGCTAACCTAGTTGATTCTTGGTTACGGTCATTTCGCACATCAGCTTGGAAGCGAGGTTGTGATGGGTGGATAAGGACTTGGCCTAGACAGATGCTTATGGAATAGTTTTTAATGAAATGTAATTATGAGGTTTTAAAGTATTGTAGAAATTTCAATGTAAGTAGGAATGTCTTCTTGCCTAATGGTAACTTTTAACTTTTAGCAAGTTTATTGTTTTTAAATATGTTATCTTGTTTATAAGTAATCTTCCCTTAACCTATTTTTATGAGTGGCTTCAAGGAGAGAAAAAGATTCTCGAAAGCTTGTCAGCTTGTAACCAGTTGTTGTATTTTTGTCGTCCTCTATGTATGTATATATATGTATATATATATATACATAAATAAAAGGAAAGATCTCAATAAATCCGTTCTTGCAGCGCTGAAGACTTTTTGGCGATCAACTAGGCATTGTTTATCAACTGCTCATCATATTTTGGCTCTCTAAGTCAACTCTATCGATTCTTCATTTTCATGTAACAACTATGACCTAATTTAATGTCTCTTTGCATACTGTTTGGTATGAAATATTGCACTCTGTTACAAACATTTTGTATTTAATTGGAGACGAGATGGGTCCCTACACCCCCTAGAGGACGTCCATATATACAAAGTTTTATTGTGGTATATTTCAACAAGTACCATCGGTCTACATAGGACCAGTAAACATACGCAATCAATTCAGTTACATCACACAGATACGTGTGGATTGCTGGATTAATCTGGCTTTATCAAAGATAATCACTGCAAAGGATCGGATATTTACTCCTGCCTACTTTAACGCCGGATTGATCAATTCCCAAAATAAGAATGGAGTGGGTTTTTCCCACAGAAGAGTAGACAGAATAATACATCTTAACACACAATTCCACGCCTTTACGTCACAGGGATTTAGACCCTAGAGGTCGGACCACGTTTGGAAATGATAGTTTAAAAATTTTGAACTTTGAGTTTAAATATCTCAACTCTACAATTCAGATCGAAATCAAATAAACAGTTTTGAAATCAGTATGCCACGTTGTCACACATTTGTTTTTGTACGGTCCACAGCAACGGCTCAAACAATGGCTTAGTGACATAGTATTGGGACTGTATCATTACATTACAACATTGTAATAAAATCACATTACGACAAACTACTTTAACCAAAGAATATGTTAACTTGCTTGTTTGCCAACCAAATAATACTATATAATCTACATTCTATAAAGTATGCATCTGTTTTCTCATGCATTTGTCATGATAGGGTATTACACTACAAGTGATTCTTACATATGTATGGCTTCCTGTTCCCGTGATCACTAACTTTTGTCGGAATACTGACTAGCAATCATATCCTAGCACACTAACATTAACCACTTCGTGATTATTCTCAACCTATCAAATCCAACTGTCGTATTTAAGCGTTCTGAGATTGGTCTCTCACTTGTCTAAATTTGAGATAATGTAAAGTGAGAAGGGGTGACTAAGGAGCTGTGGCAGAAATCACAGTTCCTCCAATAAAGAAGGAGAACGGTATGCATGTGTGCTGATGCAGAGTTGTCGTACCCTGCGCTGGTTGCGACAGCTATGTTACTCATTTCCTATTATACGACTGAGGTAACATTGACAAGCCGAGGATCACATCAAAAGTAGATCTACTAGACATTGGATTTTTTTCGCACAAATTAATTAGGATACTATGTTTCTTTTTTCTATGTGTATACATAGACAATTCCTGAATACGATACAGACAGACAACGTTGAGTTACGTCACTATTTCCTATTTTAATCCGGCCGCCGCCCTTACACATATTTATCGTGAAATCGGATTTGAGTTATTCCTTTGAATCAACGTGTTACTCGTAATCATTTATTATACCATGCACAGCTATCATATATCAGGCTGCATGGTATGATACATCATCAATAGTAGGAGATTCTTCCCTTTTACATGTTATTAAGTGCATCGTTTGATAAATACATAAATTAGTTGCAGACAGTTATAATAGGGTATTCATTTCGAGCAAAAAAAAGTTCTAACTGACAGAATGCCAGGACACGTTCAAGGCACTTGCACGAGAACTGCTTTCAGCAAGCAATGTATAGCTATTAAATATGCATTCCTTGCTAAGATCGAGCTAGGAAGTTTGTTTTAAGTTTCAAAACACTGATTGAGCATCACAACTGGTTTGGCTAATACTAGTAACGACTGTCGTGAGATTAGTGTACTGTAGTTATTTAGGTTGGATATAATTAAAAATGAAATACATAACAATGTTTTGTATACTTTCACAAATTTGTAACAACTTAAACAAGAGCCCATATACTTGTCTGAATACATAGTTTATTGCGCCATTGGCTGTCTAATTGTTTCCTGATTTGTAACCGTAACTTCTGACAAAGCCTGAAGAGGAGACTGTTCATATTTTTGAGAACTAGACAAATGTCACATAAGCATTCTTAGTCATATGTTGGAATTTGGGGGACTTTTGTTTTAAAGTAATACGTAAGCACGTTGCGAATCCAATGAGTGATTCTCACAAATGTACCCCAGGTAGCAAAATTCATTTAAAATATTGATGTTTGATGCTATTTCTAGTTCTAGTCAACTTTCAATTACACTTCTTGAACTTTATACTGCTTTCATCCAACAAATTGTTAAAGCTGTGTCCATTTGTTGTTGGTGTTCTTTCAGGTAGTTTAATACTCTCGAGTCTTTAGCAGTCCTTCCCTCTTACTATTTTATCGAAACTTTTCCACCCACGACAAACTTATTTAAACTCCTATCCTTCGTAATTTTTCATAGATATTTTGACCATTTCTTTTACGGTAAGACGACAGTGCTTTGTTTAAGAGATAATATTTATTTATAGATATATATATAGAGAGAGATATATATAGATATATATGGACATATATTGACTCTCAAAGCCAGCGTGGTGACAGTTGATATTTAATTTTTTAATGTAAATATCATGTCGATTTTGTCAATAAACGATTTCTTCTCCAGCCACCACACACTCCGTCTAGTAGATTTAGGCAAACTTCCCCGTCCACTCTGACCATTCCAGTCTCATCAATATTCCCGTTTCAAGAGTTGAGAGACATCTAGTTATAAGGCAAACTCTCAGAGTAGGCATACCTTAAAATCCTATCATGGCCTTGTTGGACTAGTTTTATAATGCAAAAAAAATAGAAGCAGCTTTGTAGTTTGGATTTCTTGGTCTTTTAAACTTTACTATTTTCAGTTGGCTTCGACGGCCAGCTGCAATTGCACGGGAAGCTTTAAATAGGCAGGTACTTGCTAGCAAATATCATTAATAACTATACCTGCTTTAAGTCTCTAATCGACATATCTACTATTTTATAGGAACATTCTTTCCACACAAGTCGCAGTTTATTAGAATTTTGAAATTTTGCAACCCATCGCTATTCCTACCATTTTTTTACTCAAGATTTCAGAATGATTCTCTGTAAAAAGTGTTCCCTGAAAGATAAAATATACGATAACCCCATCGTTTGAATAAGGATCATAGGGATTGATATTTCTGGTTAAACAACCAAAAATAAATTATTATATCTATGTTAGCAGAATTTTTTAAAGGGATTTAAGTTTCTACCATGAAGTTCGGAGTTTAAAAAGGGAATGTAGCTGGGTATTTGCAAATAAGGGGGTATAATGAAGTGAAAGGGTTTTGTAAAGGGGGCAGCGTTTCTTTGTTTACAGGTTCCAAAGTGATTGGAAGGATTAATGGAATTGCTCTCTACAGGTACATTTCTAATTTTATTTAAGGAGTTATTAAAAGAAATAGGGTAACTCTAGTGCATTTAGGTCCTTATATAGCTCTTTTGTCTCTCAATTTATGCTGGAATGTCTTTTGAAGGACTTAACTTTGACCCCCAATTTGCAAATCATAAACTGCCGATACTATTTCACAGCTTCTCTCTCTCATTGTTCCGTTCGCGAGGACAAGCTAGAGAACTCTTCCTCGTTCCCATGTTTGCAAAGAATTATCATGTACCCCACCAAAACAATCAAGATCATTAAATCTTTGGCTATTTTAAACTACTTGCGCTTTCGCTGTAGTCATGTTAGAACTCTTGCCTGATCAGTTCTGTAAAGCTACTTTTCCTTTTTGAAGTATCGTTGAGTGCCGTCTCTTTTGCATCCTTCATAAAAAGGTTCGAATGTAGTATGTAGTATCAATTCTCGATCTAAGTCCTGATAACAAATGCAGTGTGTTTTTGAACAGGTGTTTCAAGCCTTGGACGTATCCAAGTGAAACAAGGATTGGTAGGCCTACAAACTTGTTCAGTCGAAATCCTTACTGTTTGATTTTTCGTAAGTAAAGTAAACACAATATTATTGACAATAATGAGACAAATACCGTATTTATATACTCCTAACAGTCATTGCAGGGTTTGTGGTCAGAAGAAATGGGTACTAAAACCTGTGTTTAATAATGATAAAGAAAATTTCCAAGCCTAAATTTCTACGTCACGCAAAATTTCGACGTGATGATAGTGTCACTAACATGAGTCATTGCTTAACGTCATTCTGTCACGAAGATATTGGAAAGTTGACATTTCTCCATCGAAGTGACCCAAAAAGCCGATAATTAGATATTAATGACCAAATTCAGTCGTTGCATAAAATTGTTTGTCATTTTTTCCCTGGAAGTGTCCTTTTTGACCTGACAGAGTGATGGATGAGAATGGAATGACGTAGAAGAATGCTCATAGTCTGACATAGCATCTGTGAAAGTTAATCTACTCATGAACGCATTGTTAAAATATATTACTTTTCTTAGCTATTTATGGTTTCATAATCACCTTAGCGGAAAGTCAATCTGAGTCTAATTCTAGACGTAAGACAAAAAGATTAATCGCCGACATCATCATATGCAGGAGGATTTTATTAAACTAGATTGAATGCAGAAGAGAATGAAACCAAGAGCGACGAGAGAAGTATGGAGAGCATTTTGACGAAGGCTGACCGTACACAATACACAATCTATAAGTTGCTGGCAACACTAGAAGCACTGTGTTGTTATAATATTTGCAACAAGACTATGATTCCTGCCTAATAAGTACTTTGTCTCACTTAGATTTGACCAACATTGTGCACAGTGTATATTGTACAAATATTTGACTCGCATATTTATATAAACACTAGAAGAGGAGGCCCATGGTCCTCGGTGTAACAAGGCATGATAGTAACATATACCGAATACCCTCTTTCTTGCACGGTAGTTACATAGTATATAGATTGTTGTCAAGTGAATTATTCCATGCAAACATTGGTTGTTCCACGCCAAAATTTATTAGCTTTTCCATCTTATGATAATGCTGATCAGTGGATATGATTTTGATGGCCTGTCAACATTATCGTTTGGTTTTGATGTAACAAAGAAGGATGTGAAAAAATAGGACATCGGATGTTGTACATTATGAGCAAAAAAAGATTGAATGAGTCCAATAAGATTTGAGTTAGAATAAAATATCTCCTACACCTAGTTGAAATACCCTTAGTAAAGCACAATACCAAGGAAAAGCACCTTGCTTGTTACAGGATCGGCAGGCGGATCTCTATCATATAGTCCTAAAATGTCGTCTTTCACTAAATTCACAATGTCAGGTATCGAAAATCTATCGTATCAAATTCCTTATCATCTTGTAATTGTCATTTATGCTTCATGAGTTTCTTAAGCCTCCATCATCTAGGTCTGTTTCGACATTTACTATCTAAACAAAAAGACACCATTTTGGCATTTCAGCGCCGTAAAACTGATGACAGACGAGGAGCAACAACGTAGACATGCCGGAGACCAGATTTAAGTCTCCCATTGTTTTCCAGCGCATCGAATCAACTTCTGGAGCAATTATTCGTCTGGTGATTCGACTCTGAACACAGAAAATCGACTTAAGGCGGCAAATTGGACTCGCTTAAGTTGCCTCTCTCCATGTCAGTCTTAACTGAAAATCAGTGAACTGGCTTTCTAGGAGAGAATTCCATTGAACCAAAAAATCTTAGACCGATGGAATTGATATCTAATACGAGAACGTAACGAGAAGTACATCTACTAACGTCTGCCAAAACTTGGTCACTTACCATTACTTAACGTTTGAGAGCTCGTTACTCTTGCAGCTGTGGAGTACTTGCCACAATAACAAATGTCAGCTTTTTATATAGCAGGATGTGATAACTTCTACAATTCGGCGCCTATGTTGCAATACATATTAAAATTTTTGTAGAGAGGAAGCCGTTCCGTCTTAAATCCCTGATTCAAACACTGCATTTGGGAATCTATCTTCCTCTTTAAAATTCCTGCGTAAGAACACTGGCGACAGGCAGTTCACGTTTTCAGTACCTGTGGTACTTTTAACGACACAGTCGAAAATTATTTCGTGACGACAGCGCCCTAGTAGGCAGCTTTTGAAAAGAAACCAGATGAAATTCGTGATGTACAAGTTAGGTATGTTAAGTGTCTAGAGAGAGAATTATCATGTCAAAAATAAGAAACATTGCTTTGTCTATATATTTATTATATATAGTGTTTCTATCAATTTGTCTTTTGATATAAAATTCGACAAAATTTCTTCATTTCGTCACGACTTCATTTTTCACAAAACATTACACTTGTCTTGTTTCTTAAGTGCAAAGGCATTTTCTGATTACACGTTAACTTAAAAAAGAGTAGATGTACTTTCCGTGAAGATCTTGTTTATGTAAAATAACAAAAGATCGGAATCGCATTATATGCCTTAAAAGTTTTCTTATACAGCTTTATGCAATTCCAAAGCACTCTCGACTACTCGTCAACAATAAACCATATGTTGATATACAGGTCAATTGGATTACATATGCACGCAAATAAAGTGCTTTTTATGGCGACTATATAAAGACTTGGAAATTGCAGGAAATGTACAAAGAAACCTTTGACAATTACAGTTAGCAGTGGGAATTGAAAAATTGGGTGACAAGACGACAATGACGAGGAAATCCCCCTGATTGAGAAAGACGTCTTTGTAAGTAGAAGGTTCTTACTGCCCACATCATCTTTAAGGATAAAATTTGAGAGGATGTCGGTATGAATTATAGCCAAAGAGACGTCAGCAATAACAGAACTCACGGGAACCATCTTCCTGAGCCTACGTCAGACAAGAGTAAGTGATTTCTGTTCATATTTCGCTATAGGGGACTGATTGATAGCTTGTGTTGAAAGAGTCTAAAGGCGACGTATCAAGAGGTGAAGAATATAAAGTGATCAGAGTCCTAGTGACTACTAGGAGATGTAGAAAGGGAGATTCTGTGATAGGGTACGAGAAGTAAAAGAGCAAGGGGTATTGTGATCGATGGCTTTAGAAACAGATCTCCAGTGGTACAAGCACTTTGATCTAGAATGTGTAATCTCACAGGACGTATATGTGGTGTTTCTTTCAGAGCTTTTTGGATGTGCAGTACGAGATAAGGGAGCACTTGAACTTAGTTCAGTGGTAAGTGACTCGCAGTTGCATCCAGCGGTCCCATTAATAACCTCGTTTTCTTGACACATGATATTAGAGATGTGTTGATGTGTTGATTACTGATACTCTTTAAGTTTGGCCATGGAAGAATTGTCCTGTAACAATGTAAAATACATGCTTGAGACTGACCTGTCCAAAAATATGTGGGGCTTTAAAGCGTGTAACATTAAGTAAATGTTAGTTTAATTTATTCACAACATCAAATGGAGTATAATAAAACCATACAACGAAGGCAGGTGTTTAGCATTACCGTAAAGTATGTAATTATAATTTATAACAAAAAGTAACTTGTTGAAGAAGCGGTCCGACCTGTTCTCGAAGTGAAGGCCTAGGAATTTTTTTGCCAATTAATAAAAGGACAATAAGCATGACGTCGTAATTGTATGGTAAGGTAGGTTGTAAATAGAGGCGTGATTAAGGAAGTTTCTTTCGCTGTCGGAAGAACGTCAGCAGATAGGACATGAAACCTAAGGTAACTGCGTTTTGTTTGCTTTAAATTTCACAACTGCTTAGCAGTACATACATACATACATACATACATACATACATACATACATACATACATACATACATACATACAGTACCATAGCTTGCAATTTATATTCCCTAAATTCGTACGACATGTAAGTGTGTGAGGAAGTTAAATTCGGTGGAGCTTTTAAATTGGGAGGATACGAAATGCCAGGATTGATGATATTAAAAAATATAGAGATTGTTGTTACGGTCATGCTTCGGCTATGATGTTAGAGACTAATACCCTTTTCACACGAGAGGCCAGAAGTCCGTCACGTCTGCATGAAGTTGTAATTTTCTTGTTCGCATGAGTCATGAGCCTAACGACGTCAGACGTTGATGATGTCTGCTGAAGAAATGAAATTTCATACGTCAGTCCAGATTTCCTCAACGTCAGTCGCAATCTTGGATAGTAGCTGCGATACTGGACAAAATTTTGTTTCTATTAACCATAAAATGGCATCTTCCAGCGGAAATGAATGGAATAAGGAGGGTAGTATGTATTTTATCCACCTTTGGAAATGGTTTCTGACGAAATTGAGAAGAAACAAGAAAAATGGACGTATATAAGGACAACATGATGAGAAGGTAACAACCTCATTCTTCCTCAAGATTTAATAATGTCCTCGGTAGGTATCACGTCTTTGTTGTTTTACACCACGTCATCAGGCCAATGTTAACAAACTTCGACGTTGTCGTGACGTTGCGAGGACGTGATGTTCGTCAACTACTCTCCATGTGAAGAGGGTATAAGGATGGAGAATGATAAACACACAGTAAAATTCTGTTTCACAATAATACACCAGTTTATGTGTCGCTTATTAAATATAGCATAACAAACTCGAGGACACACTAACAAGGAAGAAATTCAGAGATCAGTGAACCTTTTGGTTTTCTTCTACTTTCTTTATGCTACTCAGGATGCTACTATTATAACTCAAACCAATTAACTAATACAAAATGCTCTAGAAATATTGGCTTATTCAAACTATTCCATTGTCTACTGTCTCTGAGAGTTCCTAAACGAAGCATATTGTTCCAATGATGAATGAATTACGTTACAACAGTTTTTCACATGGGCGCAGATCGCTGTAAAAATGTGGGGGGGACAAATCAGGTAAGTGACAGAACCGATGGGAGTCACGGGAGTC
>JAAAKL020002475.1:0-25983 GCA_010016065.2 Carybdea cf. marsupialis auct. non (Linnaeus, 1758) | reverse complement strand
TGTACTCTGTGGACATCATTGACAAAATCCTCCATGAAGTGCTGGCGTTCAACACATGAACAATTCTAAAAGAAAAAGATATGAAATTCACGGATGACAGTTGGGCGCCAGATCTCGAGTGATGTAAAATCTATTTTTAGAAACAAAGGCTTAAATGGGATTGTGCTATAGAAATGCATGGAAAGACTTGCTTGGTTATATATAATAATATATATATTACTACCGTCTTGGCAAAAACAAGGATCAAGGAGACATCAGAATAAAGAAATTTAATTATCAACTAGAAGTGAGATGTGGATTGTGTTTTTAACTAAAGATTGGTCGATTCTAAAATTTTGTTTTATTGAGGAATCAACTGTTACTAGTTCTTTGCTTGATAATTGATTTTTATATACAATATATAATTGACAACTATTTTCTTCGGATTTCCTAATATCAAACAGTGCCTTCATGATATTTTTGTCAGTCATCTTGGATGAAACTCTAATATTAACTTTTGCCTTTTTCACGTTTAGGGGGACACAAGGGCTTTGGCCTGGAGACTTCAATATGGTTATCCGAAATCGGAGCACGCTACATCGTAACATGCGGAAGATCGTCATTGCCTGAAGACGCACAGCAGCGCTTTGCTTCCATTTCACTGGTCAAATCTGTTCAATTCCAACATATTGCTTGTGATGTCACTAGTGTTTCTGGAATAGAAAGCCTACAGTCACTATTGTCAGTATTGCCAAAGTTAGGTGGCGTTATTAGCAGTGCTGTCGTATACGACGATCGACTACTTCAAGACATAGACTACGAAAGTTTTCAGAAAGTTCTGGGCCCAAAAATCACAGGTGAAGTTCTAAATTATATCTTATTGAATTTAACATATCAACAAAAGCTACTTTTACCAGGTAATTCCCCAAAAGTACTGGAGCGATTTTATATTTCCATCTATAATGATCAATTACGAAAACGAATTATTTCAAATTTTTTTGGCCAGACACTGGCTACAGTAATTGTCTGGAGTGCAGGTAGATCAATTTCTTATAGGGTTATAACACGTTGTTGGAAGCGACACCTGCGATAGTGACAGATTTTCGGTCTTTGATGTTTTTAAAAAATCAGGACGTTCTAAGCAAATTCTTTTGCCGAGAAAAACAATGGGCTCTTTTTGTTTTAATAAATACAACTTCCAAGACCGCAAGATGAAATGGAGAATTCAAGATCTAGAGGAATTCTTTTGATAATTGTCGGCAAAAGACTGCTTTTCGAATCAATGTTGGCGGATTGCCGAGTCATTTTTGGGGGATAGAATTAGGGTTTAGTTGTGAATACATGACTGGGTAAAACTTTAATGCCTTACAATGTTTATTTATGAGATACATATTGTGAACCTTTGGTAAAAACCAGCCTTTGATAAAGACATTGGCTAATAATGCATTAATAAGTACTTTGTGATAAAGGTCATTTTTTCTTTCAGGTACCATTCGGCTTAGTAAAATGGTTGACAGTCTTGGAGTGAACTTGGATTTCTTCATATTGTATTCATCCATTGTGTCAGCACTTGGAAATGTTGGACAAGCATCTTATGCTGCAGCTAATTTTTTCATGAATGAATTTGCCAATCGAATGAAGCGACTAACAGGACAGAACTATTTATCAGTTTGCTGGGGCCCAATGAGTGGCGCAGGATTTCTAGCTGAGAACGAAGACGTTGCTACAGTCATCACAGAAAAAATGGGATTGCATATGATTCCAGTTAAGACAGGTATAATGTGTAGTTTCACCGCTTGACCCGTAATAGCAAATACCAAAGTTGACGATCAGATATTTGTTACATTGTTAATCTATTTATCTAGGATCAGTTTTGGAACGCGTATATGTAATTTTGTGTAAGTGTTTCAGACAGGGAAAATGTCTTGTTTATTGTAGGATTGTTTTTCGCGCTACGCTGCGATACAATTCTAAATGAAGGCATATTTAAGAGACGTTTACTGCTCCACTCACAGATCACTTCCAGACACTCCTTTTCTTTGACGCAAGTTATTTCTTGCGTTTGTCATGTCGCACTCACGCGTATGACTTCCGTTTCCATTCATGACCTTGGAAGGCGAACGAGAATCCTGAACATGATCATGTAAGCGATAATGATATTTTCAGGAATGGCCACTGCTCTCTATAATGTGTTAAGTATATGTGGTAATACCAATTTTCATACAAACTTGACTGAATAGACACCAGAAAAAGTGGTAAGATTAAGTAGGTTCGAGACTTGTCAAAGGTGGAGTTTAAACACTCAATATCATTTCTGTAAAAAAATTTTGAAACTGAAAAGGAAGTTATGACTTGCCTAAATCCTGATTAAGATTGACTAAGTTTAGTTAATGAAAGTAGGCAGAGGAGACATATCATAATTATCAGGAAAGTTTCTCTTGCAACTGATACGATCCATGTATTTCAATGCTGTTCGCTAATGTCGAACTCAAAAGCGTATCGAGGTATCAGAACTCACTAACAGTTAACATGAAAAAAACCCAAAAAGTCTATTTTCTAAGACTCGAGGTCATAGGAAAAGGTAAACATAGGATACCTTATGTCCCAGTATTTTACTGATCTCCGGCACAGATTTTATATTTTTCCTTTTTATCACCGTAGCTAAATGTCTCTATTTCACTGCAAGCGTCGCTCTCCAACTAAGGTATTCTATTCTTGGGAATCAAAACCCTGCGCTAAAGCATTAATCAAGTTAGACACCAGAAAAATGAACACTCGCTATTATCAGAATTGATAGTCTCTGTTGACTTTGTAGATGATTGTACATCAATGATTCAAGACAGTAGCAAGGAAATGTCTAATTGTCGTATGCTCTTGTTGGTATTCCCAAAACATGTACTCTGTGAACTTTGATTGGCTAACAATAATGATGTCACGTGATCAATTGTTGATGTGGAATAAGAATGTATTACGTTCTCAATAGCTAACTCAGAGATTGCAGCCGAATCCATACTGGCACTTACGCTAGACACAAAAACACACGTGCACACGTAAAAATGCTCTAAATAAAATGAGCTCATTGGTCGGCAAGGAGTCTGAAAGAGATATATAGAAACTTGATCAATAGCCAGCTCTATGCCATATAAATAGAAGGAGAAAACCATAACGTACAACATGAATATATATACTTTATATAATCAAACACCCTTTTCCTGATTATTTGTAGGAACAATTACAGCAGCTCTCCTCATTGAAGGTATTGTTTCCAAGCATGTGTCACGTCCAATGATCAGATTCATAACAGCATTTCTATTATAGTAGCAGTAAGGCTTGTGATGTTTCCCTAATTTGTATTACATTGTTATGGGGTAAGGTTGCTGTCTGTCAGCAGCATGTTCTTTACTACTGGCTTTGATTGGTTAATCTAGAATCATTGGAAGATTATTGACTAAAATTGATTTTTATTTTCCATTTCAGGCCTGCAATGGTTAGAGTTAATTCTAAAAAATCATTCAAAATTGTCAACTGTGTTCCTGAATAGCTTTGATTGGAAGAAGGCCTCTTCTCAAACAAGTCCATTGAAGGAAAATCTAATGATAAAACACCTTTTTCCTGCTATTAATGATGACAAAGTTCCTTCGGTGGAGAACAGGTATTTGGAGGCATTAAAGAAATGTAAAACAGAGGAGGAGAAGTGGTCAACGATGGGAACATACATGAAAATTTGGCTATCAGGTTGGCTGGGAACAGCTGAGCAGTCGGAAGTTGATTTAAATGCTCCTCTGTCAAATTATGGTCTTGATTCTGGTGGAGCAATCGATTTCCAGAGTCAGTTGACAGTCGACTTTTCTGTTACGATTCCTGTAAGTACTAAATATGTTGACCACTAAATGAAAAAGTGTTTCTTAAACTTTAATGAAAAATAATAGTTATTTTCAGCGAGATATGGCATCTCAGTGGGGAGGTTTGGGAGGGTGCAGGACTTTGTGCCGAAAATAGTTTCCTGGGTATTCATTTCAGTTTTGACATGGCTGTAAAACAAAGGAGCTAAAGTGAATGTCTCTCTGTAATGGTATGATGTCTAAGATTAAAAGTATGTTCGCGACATTAATATGGGTTAGTACATGAATTGTTTTCCTCATTGTTAAAGCATGGTGTCTTTGGAGGTGAAGAGCATTAGTAGGTACCTGTTTCTTACGTATTCATGGAACTCCTTATTAAAGCGTCTTTTCTTAACCCTATATAGCCCGGTGTGGGTTGTTTTTCCTGCTACAAATGCTATCTTTTATAACTTTCACAAACAAGAGATGGGGACCTCAACTTTGTTCGACTTTGTGCACGTTTTTATCTGGGTTTGAAAAGAAACAAAAATATGCTTGATTAAGAGGGTGGACACCTCCTCAAGAATGAAGGTGACTGATATTTCTGCTCTACCCCTTTAGAAATCAAATTATAGGCTAACAATTTCACATGACGAAATATGGCATTGACTGACCTGTAAATCCTTCCACCTAATATGTGTAGTTTGAACTTACTTTCAAGCGACCTTGGTGGCAAAAAGTAGAGAAGAACAAGAATTAATAACTACCAAGGGCAAAAAACTCTCTTACCCGCTTGGTCTTACATGAGGCTTAAAAAGCTTGGACCTACTGAGTTTAGATAGGTTACAAGTTATTACTGTTAAAAGTACATTCCTACAGAATATAATGGTGTGGATGATATAAGGCTGTAGCTACAAAGGCGATAAAATTGATTATGATAAAGATACCTCCTGTGGCATCTGAAGCCCTGTAAACCAAATATACCTTATCTCAAATGCAGAACTTCTGAAGCACGATTTATTACCCATAAAAAAGTCATTAGTGATAAGAAAATTTAGCTATTCATGATGATAAACACTGAATGGTACATTTTACGTAAATGTATGTTTCGTAGCTGTTATGATTGCTAATTATACCCGATTTTTGTTAACTCTGTTACTCCTGGTACGTTGCAATGAAAACCGATTGATGGTTGAGCATTCTGTTTAGGGCCATTGTCTCCAAATCAGGAGTGCACGAACAGACAGTAGCTCATATTCATGCCATGCTTATTATATGTCATACAAATTCGTAGATCATGTGGTGACTTTTTGCATAGTATTGAGGAGGAAATGAAATTGTTTGCAATTTTTATTTGTTTTGCTTTTTTTACCAGATCTACGTTCTTTTGCGGCCTGACACTACCGGAAACCGGCTCATTGGCATGATTTTAGAGCACCTCAAAACGCAAATCTTACTAAGTATTGAACCTGCAAGTTCGATTGAAGATTTATCTGTTAAAGACACATCATCAACTAGCAGTGAAACTGAACGTAAGTCATCACATCTCATTGTATACAGTTGATGTGTTATGTTAGTTTGGTGGATCAATTAGGGTAGTTAAGTTGAAAGTAACTCGATTTCTATCTCCTTCAAGGTGTAAAGGCATCAAGAGACTGTTTGTATTAGCTACAATGCCTGACATTCATATGTACATATTTATTGTTTTACATGGAGATAACCAAACCAAAATCACCGAACCATTTCTGTCTACTATGTGAATACAGTTCACAAAAGGAAGCAATTAAGCCCTCCAGACTAAAAGAGATCCTTTTAAAAAAGCATTTTGAGGAAGGACCTGTAGCCAAAGGGATGTGGTCCCCCTGCGAAAAATTGAGTAAACTGCTGGATCCATCTTTTGTTAACGTGTGTCAATTTTTATGGACTGTTAAGAAGAAGAACGAGATCATTTGGACCCATAGTAAAAGTTCCGTAATGAAAAATTATAGCTGTGTCTTACTGTACGAAAAGAATCGTAATGGAAATTTTTGATTAATTATTCTCGCTCTCCGGGGGAGTTTCATGCGCCCAGCTAAACTGTTCTGCCTACTGCTCTAATCTACAGTTGTAAGTCTTGTTGCGTTCCGTTCTAACAAATAAGGTGAAATTTTGTAATGATGCGTTCTTGATTCATGCGTTGTACTTGAAAGTGGTAAAAAGTGACAAGGAAAAGTGCTTCTTTATCCTGCCTGCTACTTCTTTTTCTGATCTGCTTCTCAACCAGGAGCTATTACGATTTAAACGACAGGAGGAATATCATCGACCTACAAGAAAGTATAGCGGCAAGGAATTCCTTTCACAATAACTACCTATAGCCCTTGTGAATATCTGAAACTACAATGTTTGAACTTTACCTTATCACGTGAAACATCGAAAATGTTTCTTCTCCTGTTCTCTACTTCATACCTAGGTGTCAAAGATTTCAGTATCATCACTTGCATTGATACAAAATAAAGAGGTCGTAAAATTATTTCGAAGCGTGGTAATTCTTGGATGATACCGATTGAGGAAAATGTAAAGAAATTTGCAGTGCAATAGCAGCCGTAAGGATTGCATAAAGACTTGTGAGAAACTTTTTGATTTGCCAAACTCTTTCACCCCTTATGATTTGACAAAAATCTATTCATGCAAGGAACCCTACTAGTTTGATCTGACCCACGCTTGACAGAGCTGCAGACGTCCAGGGGAAGGATGACATAATCAGTTTTTCAACCCTTTTGGGAAATATATTGACAAGTTTTGAATGTATTGAAAGACAACTATTCACATTTTTTTCACTTTCAATGCCGCTCAGATGCTAGTTGCCCTTAGTGGAAAACTTTTATTTGTTTGTTGCCCTGTCGTCACCAAATTTCAAAATTATCTCCAAAGTTGGTTGTTATTGCTTAAACATTCCTTAGTTACAAAGGTACAAAAAGGGGGGAAGTGTTGCCTTTTGGGTTTCTTAACGGGGCATTGTTCTCTATGAAGTTGAGAAACATCGTTCAAATATGGTTTCCATAACCTCAAGCAAGCTATTACAGTCTACGTCATGAGCTCAAATTCATCCAATTTCTGTCTCTTGAATGCTACCTTATCTTTAGAAGAACTCACACTTCGATGACATTTTGATAATACGTTTGGAACATATGCGTAGTTACGTCCATAGTGATGCCTATCCACTCAAAAGCAAACATTTTATTATAGATATGTCAGGAATAACAAATCTTTCTTCTTTTCCAGATTCTGATCACAAACAGCAATTGGTCTTTGATAGTAGCTTCATAGACGAAGCGTATTCACCACAGAAGCCTCTCTCCAATTTCTTCTGGGTGCATCCTTCACATAGATACCGTGGCACTATATTGCCGATAGCAGAAGGGTTCAAATGTCAGGTACGTGTTATGACTGTATTAACACATCAACTTATAGTGATGATAATGATGATGATGATGATGATGATGTAGTAAGCTACTATTATACTCAGCTTTGAGAACATTAGGTTCATTAAAGAATGATAATAATAATAATAATAATAATAATATTGATACTAGGACTATGGCCATCAATTTCATTATTTCTAATAAGCAGGAATATGCGACCATATCGCAGTGCTTTCTGTAAACTGTCCATGCAGTGGCTAGGCTCTTCCATGTTCTACTGCAATTATTCAAGATGGCCTTATTATTGACTTACGGGTCCTTTGTTTCTCTAGAATTCCTTTGACATTCCTTTTTGCTCTTGAGGTAAGAGACTATTAATAAACTTGCGAGAATATACTTTGTCAGCAAAAACGTTTGTTAGGAGCTTTCACACACTTGGTTGACGGGAAATGAACCTGTAGTTTTCGACCAAAGGGCCTTTTTTCTTTTTTCTCATTAGAAGTACCGTTTTTCAGACCGTCATCTAATTAAGGACAGCGCCAGCGTTCAAACGTTCCCCAAATAACTCTGAAATTCGTGAACGGAGGGACTTACGATTGTTATACCTAAAGTCATGTATACCGTCAAGCCCAGGCGCTTTCCAGTCAGTCATTTTCGTAATAGCAGGATTGACATATTTGGTTGTGACTTCAATGTCCTCATAGAGGTTAATATTTTGTATCTTTGATTTTAAAGGCCCCACTCATCTTTCATCGTTATAATGTGGTGCTGGTATTGAGCATATTTCACTCCCAAATTGGGTAGCTTCCTCAAATTTCGATGATTCATGAGTGTGAGCTTTGTCTTTATATAAATGTAGGCAAAACTTTGATTGATTTGAGCACACTATTTTATCTAAACCTGATTGTCTCTGTCTGTCTGTCTGTCATCTTCCCTTCCATGCACCAGTTCTTCCTAGCCTTTCGCCTAACATTACTCAAAACATTATTTCCCACCATGGTTTCCTTCTTCACCCAGCTATTATGGACATCATAGTGGAATTCTCCTGACCCTCTTTCATGAGCTACATAATTCTGCTTAAAAATGGGACCGTCTTTATCACTAATAAAACTTCCTTCCTCTCTGCTTTTTAGTAAATGTTTTCTGCTTCCATTGTAATTTTCACTTCCGTATTATTCGAATCATTCGGCATGCCAGCCTAACTCATCGACAGTTCATCTCGTTCGTCATTCTCTTTTCTTTTTATATCTCCCACATTACTCTGGATTTTTTGCCTTACCAACCCAGACAGTACATCTCCCCTTTCTATGTCCTTAATCTACCAGTATCTGAGAAGGTGATTGGGAGGTTTAACCTCGACTACACCCTAGACTGTTGTAGCCTTGTCACATCCGCGTCGCACAGGACATGTGGTTTGCTCCTAAAACTTCCACAGCAATTGACTTTTCTCATGACTCCACATGTTATTCGTATTGCTGAGTCCGCAACTTGCTCGTTTCTGATTTACTGTGCGTAATCTCAATACCTCAATGTCAGAAGTGTTGCCCACATTTATTTCTAATCCAAGGGGCTAAGAGACCTTCACCCTTATTGACGTTGAGCGACGAGAAGTTACTTGTACCGGCCTCTCCTGATTTGTACTTCCTTTTAGTAACATCATAATGAGAGTGGTTAGCCAGGCTTTCTGCTCATATCTACCAATAGATTGCTATACGAGACTGATCACCTCTATTCAAACCTGCAATGAACTATATCACGCCAGCCATTAACTTTGTATTTCGTGCCCAGCAATGTACTGGTCATTATTTCAGATACTAACTCTAGCTGGATAGCCACCAAAGGCTCAAAAGCCGCATCCACCCATGAGGTGAGCTCTCCCACGCCGGACACCAACCGGGAATACATCAGATCCCCCCAAAAAACAGCTAGGAAAATAGAGGTAGTTTTTATTCCCTTACTATGAATGAGATCTTTTGTATTTCTCCATAGACAATAATGATAATAATAATAATAGTAATTTTTTAATATTTCCAGGTGGGAAATTTCTCCTTACTTATCATACGAAAAATAAACGAATTGCCTTGGATTTCTTGTTGACGTTTATATTTCGGCATTTGATCATTCATTTACGCGACTTTAAAGAGATACACACGAACTACTTATGCAACAAGATGCAATAAAACTTCAACGCAACTGTAACATCAGGTTATAGCATACCTGTATGCTTCGGGCAATAGCTAACCTTTAAACCCTTAATGGATTCACATACGTTAGGAAACTGATGTTGGATGTCATTTCTTACTGCACACTTGCAACAGCTTCAAAATATGTTTTTACGAGCTAATTCTTCCTGATGCAGCAATCTTCAATTTGAACTTTGCTTCTTGCGCTTTCTCCCTTAGGGTCATACTTCGAGAAGGAACTCGAAATTTAATATATGATTTAACCCGCGACATCTGACTCTTATTGTGTTATCTATATTTTCTGGAATCAAGTATTCTTTTAACATAAAATGAAGTTTGATCTTCAAAACTTCTTTAGTAATTCTTTGGTTTAATTCACAGCACCAACATTTCCAATGTTTTATGCACAACTCACAGCAGTTTATTAGTTGGACAGTAATATCATAGCAAGACTTCTCTTGCTTGGCAAATTGTCTCAACTGCACCAATTTCAGCAAGAGAAAATAAATGGCTTTCACCAACATGTTTTTGCGGATACTTGCTTAAAATTACCAAACTTGCAGTAAGAGAGTAGAATGGGAAATCGCATCGCTGTGTAGTGTCAGAAATCTCGATTACCACAAGAATGATCGATGCAAAGTAAAATAATTTATGAATTCATCAGATATCTTCAGAGGTAATTCTCTTCCTCATTTTCATGACTAGATGTTTTAAAAGTCTTCATTGTCACTCTGACATCCTTTTTGTTGGATTAAATGATTCTTCACCATAACTCTCCATTTTTTTCTTGAACTATTTAGGATGTTTTCAAGGTATATGCAATTGGGTCAGAAGACATGACTTATAAAGCTGGAGACAGAGAAGATATTAGACCATTGGCAATAGCATATGTCAACCTGATAACAAAAATTCAGCCCAGGGGACCATATTTTTTAGGAGGTTATTCATTTGGTGGTCATGTTTCCTTCGAGATGGCGTCAGTTCTGACTGAAATGAAAGAAGAAGTGGCACTCCTTGTCATGATTGATACCTTTCCATGGGTATCAGAAAGCAATGCAAACGCAACATTCATAATTTCATGCGCAAACACTGATGAATTTTTTGATACAAAGGTATTATTTTGAAGTTATTTTCTTGCACACGTTTCTCTTAATTCTTACCTAGAGAAAATTATCTTTTAGTAAAGCTTGGATCCAGCTATCGTTTTAGATATTCTCTACTGCCTATCAATTTTACAGCTTCAATGCAAGATCAGATCAATTATCAATGAATTCGGTACTAACCAAATTTTCAATTTTTGTACAATTCAATGAATTGTCAGTGACAATACTGAAAATATCACTCTAATGAGAGGTCTGTAATACTTCAGCATTGATTACCAACAATGCATAGAACTAAATTTTATGCATCAAATGGATCCTCTTCATATCTTGTTTTGCACGACAGTAATCTGCTATCTATGCCGTTATGTCATCTGTCTATCTATCTATTTATCTCTTCAGTAGTACAGAGTTCATACAACATCAGAAAAGTTAAAAAGTAGTCTCTTACTTCTTTCTCTTCTGATTAGATTGTAATCGTCGACCAGGTAAGGAACGTTGCTGTTAACCGATTGGGAATGGAAAGCAATGAATTTGAACGAATGTACTCTGAAGAGAATTTAGATTACATTATTACCCTCTTGGAAGAAATGGCTCGATCACAGTCCAAAGACATTATTGATCTGCGTCCCATTGCTGAGGCCGTGCTACACAATAACAGCCTTACAGGCACGGCGTGTAAACGATGGCAACCACCTAAGGTAGGTATAAAGAGATGACAAAGCTTGACATGCAACATTCTGTTTCTTATTTGATGTTCATTGTTTCATCGGGGTTTAAACAATGAAGTTCACATCTTCGGAACTAGTGCCGTAACTACTCGAGGGCTATAGCCCTCCCCGATAATTTCCAAGGTGATCGAAAGATTTGAACAGAGTTGATGTCACATGAGTCACTTAAGGACATTTAAACATTTTTATCTCTACCTTGCTATGTGTCCTTTCTTAATCTACAATTCACGACATCTTGAGATAAACATTATTATAAATATGGAGCTTTTGGACACCCCGTTTATAAACTCTTGGTATTAAATTTGAAGACGTCTAAAGTTTAAAAGCTGAAAATGTGGCTATGCTTCATTTGCTTCTTATTGGAGTATGATATCTTAAGTTTGTTAACAAACCTTGGGTTATTCTCATGTAAAAGGTTCTTTTTATTTAAACAAGTGAGTAAAAATCTATAATAATCAGAATTTCACAATGGCCTTACTTAAGAGCAATCACCTTGCCCTTGACGTTGGTAACGTGCTAAAAGTATACGATATAGGGGGGCATAGGTATTATAAGTTATTTTACAAAGATTATCTTTGCGTTATCCTCATGACTACTTATTCTGATACTTATCAGATTTGTCTCTAACAAAACTATGCTATTATGTTACTACAGCACTTCTTTCCAGCCTTACGGCATTCTACTTTATGTATATAAGGACTGTATTATAAAGAAGAGAGGATTTACTAGAGAAAAGTGAAAATGTGTTCGAATCCCGCTAGTGACATTTTCACTTTTTTATATTATCTCTTCAAATTTTTTCAAATATTTATTTTCCAATTCCTCATCAAACATCACTTTTAACATATCAATGGTTATTTAAGTTATCCGATCCTTCAGGCCATCTGGAGTTAATCGTCTGAGATGACACTTCGCTCGTACACAGTGTACCTCTTTGAGGACCTTCTATGTCCTAACAAATACTGCCATGAATAACTGCGTCTACGTTATTATACTAGATTTAGCCAATGTGGGAAGTGATGAAAATGGACATGTATGCACCAGCTAAAGTCAGCTGGTGCTGTACAACGTCGGTTTTTTTAGATACATTGTTTGCACCATGGGATGCTTTCCCTTTTGCAGCTAACTTTTTCCATACACATTCAAGCCCATGAAGAATTTCAGGCATTGCCTCTGTCAGAGATGTCCCACTACCCACTACCCTAAATCATACATCGAAAATAGTAAAGTAGTAAACATGTCTTAAGATCACTAACAAGACGGCTCCGTTTTGGAAAAGTGATGTTATCATACTCTATTTATAAGAACAGTACCTTATTGATTGTACTTCATACCTGACCATCTTTTTCATCACTACACGTATACTGATGATCATGTCGGTATTTCTCCACGAGTCAATTTTTCCCTATTAACACGCAACAAAAATACCCATTTTTCATTTATACAGGTGTCATACAAAGGACCAGTGCTTTTCGTTGAAGCAACGGACAAGACCTACATGCCACACATACCTGGCTATGGTCGTACCTCGTCCTGTTGGAAAGATCTAATTCGACCGAAAGAGTTCTATGTACATCGAGTGGAGGGTAACCACTACTCAATATTTGGAAAACGGAGCTCTGTCAACATATTCGGGAGTATTTCTTCTACAATGGGCCGAATCATTTTGAAAAATAATTTCCCTAACATATACGGCGGCGAGAGTTTGCCAATCAGTACCTCCAGTCTGCAATCTCTAAAACAGGGATTCCGTGCCTTGTTAGGAAGGGGAAGAAAAAGTATGTATTTAAATTTTACGCTTTATGTTACATTTTCTTCTGTATAATTTAACTAAGTATGCTTTACAAACAAGGGCAATCGTAGTCGAGCTTTCCATCATTGGCACAGAGGTGTTGCATATCAATTTCTGTTGCAACTACACTAAATAAGCCCAGGATGGATATATAGGGTTGTCTGTAGAAGTTAAGATAAAACCAGTTCTGTTAATAAATCGGGATTGCACTGAAAACCAATTTTAAGGAAGAACTTTCTGTTTTTTGTGATTATAACATGAATAGTATGGGTTGTGAAGATTACAACCGCTTCCAGGATCCGCGGCAAACAGCGGCGGACGCAAATGTTGCCCATGCAGCTAATACATACGACCAAAATGTGTTAAGCTGTAATATTGACTTTCTTCTTCTTTAAACGTAAAATATAATCAGTTTTATCCGTATCATTTTAGGTATACCCGGTATATTCAAAGCTAGCTCGGAGAAGAAACGATTAAAGTTTAAACCGAAGAAGCCAATGATCGATTTACGAACGAAGGTGTTATTTCCATTTCATGGTATGACTATGATTTAAATATCTAATTTTCGTCTATGAGGAAGATTTCTGTATCAAAGTTTGATAAGTCCTCTCGATCTCATACATCCATGAGACAGTACAGTAATAAGACAGATTTTAAATTTTTCTTCCGTTAAAGGAGAAAGATAATGAGCCGTTGTTTTTAGAAGATGAAATGTGAGGAAGCTGAAATTAAATGGCTAAAATCAAAAGTGGAGTAATTCAAATATACTTATTACTTGCATAAACACTCCACCCCTACCGTTTGTTACACTCCCTCCCCTTTACAATTTAGCCCGGAAGATTTTTTTCACCTCTTCATCTATTCCCGTGCTCACTCTCTAAAAATAGGTGTGATAAATGATAAAGATTATTTTATGAGGTAAATAAAACGATGATTACTTATTAAAGGATTTGCATCCATGATGTTTAATCTTCCTTTTTTCAAACAATGAGGAGAAAGAAACACGATTTGTTCCTCATCTGTTTCTTTATTGAAATCTTATTCTTATTCCTTAATAGGAAATAGAGGATACAAATCTGTACCTAATGACTTTTTTTGTCTGACATTCCCCTATCGGAGCACGAGTTTTCAAAATCGAAGGAATGCCCGGGAATAAGATATACCTGTTTTAAAAAACGTAATCAGAAGTTGAGTGCTTGATTGGTGTTGCAATTTTGATCAATTAATACCCGCTAAATCGGTGTCATTAACCCAAAATGTAAAGTGAAAGACGGTTTCTCTCTGTATGTAAAGCCAAGATTATCTCGTTTCCCCGTGGATTGATTGTCTTCAGGATAACCAAATGAAATGGAGAGTTAGCCTTGCCATTGATACGGAAACCAAACATTTTAGCGTAATATGGGTCTTCGAGTAGTGTTTTCGCTTTCTCGTATCTCGTGCTACTGTCATGTTGTCTTTCATAAACATTAGATGCCGATTGTACATACCAGTGAACCAAAATATAGATTTTAGATCCTGTTCAGTAATGCCTTGATTACGGACATTAACAACCGAGGGAGCAAAATTATCCTCGCTCCCTCTACAAAACACACAGCAGCGTTTACAATTGTCAACTCATGTTGAAGGGTAGTGAAGTGACTAATGGCTATGTGATTGATGGCCCTGCTTTGATAACGATCGAAACGTTTTTATCTGAGTGATTGGATGCTTTGACATCTTCCCTTTGCCACACTTACCGACCCCATTAAGTTCATCTGAGGGATATTGGGAAGACAGAAACTCTAGCAGCCCGTCGGATGGATTTAAGATGCACTTGTTACCCTTGTGTCACACTGAAAATGCTTACTGAATATGTGGAGGGTGCAAGTGACCAAAGTCCATTCATTTTTTGTCACCATAATTCTCAACTAGTAAATGAATAATCATGCAATGGTACTGATAGTTCAGTTATCTTTTGACGTTTAAGCTTTCTTCTTACGCCGAATAGCAGTAAAGGAATTAATGCTTAAATATAATTTTATAGCATGAGCTTTAGTTATAGTTTGCTATCGACTGCTGGTGGCGTTCACACTGAAATAAGATACCAGTGACTGATGCTCTTGTCTGTATAAAATGATAGAAAAAGAAATGGGTTTAAATAGACAGTATTTGATTTAATGAGCTTTTGAAAGTTCAGTTTATAAGTTTTTACAAAGATTTATTTTGAATCTCTTGTCGACCTCCAATATTTCTTTACCCTAACTGTGTAAAAGTCTCTGAAGTCTTTTCAATCGAATGCTATAGGCCTAGTCAGCTTACAATCATGGTCGTTTGCAGGGAGAGCGGAGAGGAGGCACTATGCAAGGATAGATAAAGCCATTAAGATTTTTTGTAAAAAACGTATTTACTTGTCTTCCACAATAGTATTACCTCATGAAATAACAAAACCATTTGGGGATTTAAATAGTTCTTACCAACTTGCCACTATCATATTTTTAACTGGCAAGCTGATTTTCCCCACCATTAAATATCTTCCATGGACATCCATTTCTTGCTGTCTCCTATTATGTAATCAGCTGATAATATGTTTAGGGCATGCACTTCTTGTCATTCATTTCATAGAAAGATCGCATTCAGGCAAACCAATGCACAGGTTACAGCTATTCTTTCCTAAAATATAAATTTTCATTAAAAAGGTTATCACTCGCATGTTAGACGCACAGTGATGCTTCTAGTGCAGCAGCGAGTAGAAAATGAAACCTTATGGCACGAGGAAACGTCTTCACTTAGTTCACTAAGAATGCTGCCTAGCACGTTACACTGACTGATGATCGTCTGCGCGTCTAACATGCTTGTGATAAATTTTTAAGGAAACTTTATATTTTAGAAAAGAATAGCTGTAACCTCTGCATTGGTTTGCCTGATGCGATCTTTCTATTAACTAAGACAACATCTTCAACTATTTGCTACAGCTTGTATTTTGTACGTCTACTACAACATTTTGGCTTCTTCTCTTCCACTAGTATTTGACACTATCCGATACATAATTTAAAGAAAAATGTTTTCTAATTCTAGATATTAGCAACGTCATTGCAGCCAGTGATTCACTGAAGTCATATGAAAACGTCGGTACTCTGGGAATCCTTCTTTGGATGCATGACAAGAAGTACGCAATATACTTTGAAACGTGGACGGATTACTTGGCAGTTGTCAACGGCCTACAGGCTGTACTTCATATGAGGTTACCTTTGCTGTAATTAGTAAACGTTAACAGTGGTGGCCAAGGGGTCTATTTTGTTTGTGGAAAGTGGGGTAACACCTTGAACTGACTATAGACACTTGCTTCAAGATGTACATTGGCATTTGTTTTATAATTTCATGCTTATGAAAGAGAGAACCAAAAGGACTATTTTCCAATTGAAAACCATCAGATTAGATTATTCACAATCGTGGACGTATTTTGTAATTAGCACGTAAACAATAGCAGTTGTTGCAATTCATTGTGGATAGTATGTGTAACCTTCTCCTGGTTCCGCCGCCACCCAGTTTCCCTGCTTTGAAACAAATGGCCTCAAACCTAAGGAAAACCTAAGGATGAGTTTTTATGTTCATTCAAACGAAATAGAAGCGTATAACACACAGTTTATTGTGTTGGTCTGGACAGTTGCTTGTAAATCGTCGTTATTATTGAACATGGATATTTAAGGTCGACAGAAAAACTTACTATTGTAACAATTTGTTAATAAATCAAATTATGACAGTTTTATTCTTATCTGGTATTCATTGGCAGTGCCCATCAATAATCTGTTGTATTGATTGATCAAGTGAAGGAGGCCTTGACCCTCGATTAGCTCTAAACACGCTCGATACGTGGAATCTCCAAGGAATGAAAGGTTTCTACTTATCGAATGTTTTACTTTTTCGAAGTTCTCCTAATATGGCCTGAAAATCAAAAAGTACATTGTCAATAATTTCTCTTGTTCATTAAAGGACCCTTGAGTTACAATTACTCTTATGGCAATATTCTGAAGCATCCTTGAAGCTCATTTGATTAAGGTTCTTCCAGTTCTAATTTTCTATCACACCAGATAACTTCAAGGTAATTCCTCGCAATTGCTTGTAATCACTAAACATTAAATAATTGAAGAAGGTCTCCAAAGCGTGCTCGTAGCCCCTTAAAAATACATGACAGCTCAATAAATGGGTCTCCATCATCATATCCGGTGGCAAGCTGCGTATACGTTGACACACCAGCTTTTCAAAAATAAATTTATTGGATTAATCCAGAGACATCTTCCCACGAGAGAACAAGAATTCTGATAGAATACAAGATCGATGTTGTTGGCATAAACTTATTGCTATCGACGCTGTTTATCATCTATTGAACAATTTGCAAGCTGCATTTTGGTTTAGGTGACCAATCTACTCTTTGGTCAATTGGTTGCAGTACAGAGGTAGTATTTCACAGCAAGAAGAGGAACGTATTTACGGTGACTCCTTCTATCTGAAGATGAGCTGGACTGTTATCGAAAATCATAGTCACTTTCCGACCACGGCTGTCAAACGTCTTTTCCATTCTTCGCATGTACTCTTCAAATAGCTCAGTGTCCATCCAACTTGCTTCCCTCCGCACCTGCAAGGTATGGTCTCACTTCCTCGTAGCAAAAAACTCTCACCAATCACAAGTATTGGCAGCTTCCCGATGATAGTGTTGGTGGCAGCAAGGGAAATAAGTCTGCTCTTGTTATGTTTATCACATGGGCAGTTTTTGGTTCTTCATGTGGAGTGACTTCTGAGGTAAGTCTTGAAAGAATATGTCAAACTAGTTCCCATTTTAAATATCACGTAGATCAAATCCCCTCAAAATGGTAGACAGCTTAGTCTCCTGTCATGGTGCTATCTATGCTGTGACGTCTTTACCTTTACCTGTAAGCAAAACATTAACTGTTTTACATACTCCATTCAAAACGAATTGTCACTTTTCCGTGCTTCATGAATTTTTACCATACGAAACTTTGTTCCCGCAGATATTTGACACGTGGGATCTGTGGTTTGATAGAGATAGGAAGGGGAAAAGGATAAAACTGGTGCTAGCAACTAGTAGAAACTTTAATTGAAGCAAAGAAAGGAAACAAGGGATGTTGGACCAAAAACGCCTTAAACAAAATTTTGTTCGTTGCCACCTCTACCTAGGTAAAACTTAAGAGACAACTCCCACTATGATAAAATATACTAGAAAAATTATTTTAAGCGAACATTGGCAATAAATGTTTCGACCTGTTGCATGTAAGTCATCACGTCGGAGGCAACAATATGGATGCATCTAAATATAGAGGAACATACAGCCATTCTATCAAAGGTGCAATAGTAAATGAATACAAAATTTTCGTACATTTTCTACCTCCCTTAAAGTTTCATTGATATATAACTATTACATATATATATAGGCCTACATATATATACATGTATAAGTATATGTTGTAAATAACCATCCGCAAGAGTGCTCAATGCATAAGCGCAGAGCAATATATAAGCTTTGCAAATGTCCCGAGTCTCCCTTTAGTGATTTACTTTAGTGATACATATATATATATATGTAGAATAACTTAGGCAGGTCCTGAGGCGAAGACCTAGCAGAATTAGGTTAAATTATCCACCGTGAGTAAAATGATGTTTCCAATTTGCATCTCTAGTCCTCATCAAGTTGCTTTTTTTATATCCTTCTTCTTCTTCATCATCTTCTTCTTCTTCTTCTTCAGCCTGTGTAGGTCCGTAGTTAAACATAGGCCTTTCCCATTGTGTGCCACTTTACCCTATCCCGCCTCGCTTCTCTGGGCCAGTATCCTAATTAGTTACTATGAGTTGTATTACTAAATTATGTAAAGAAATATGGAGAACAAAGACCATCTTATTCTTCACAGATTCTATTTCTGACACGACCTGTTAGTATTATTCAGTACGGCAGCTTTAAAGGAGATACTTGACTGTGGTTTCCCACCGTGGTACTCAAAAATCTCTGAGCTTTTCTTTTCAATATGGGCGACGACATTTGGATTTTACTTCTTCTTGCGTTCAAAAGCTATTGATAACAAGTTTTCTGTACTGTAGTAAATGGTTATTCCTTCAAACGTTGTAGTTTTGCTTCAATCGTGTTCTCTTTCGCGAATATCTTTTCTTTGCTATTCACCCAGTAAGGCGCTGTATTCTTTGCCATATCGTCTTTTTCATGAACCTCTAAACTGACTTTCCACCCTCGATTTCTTGCAATTCTAGATACTTTTCCGTCAAATTTTTTGAAGTTAACTTGAGAGGTGCCATTTTATACTCCTTACTTATTACAAGTTCAGCTGTTACGAAATTTTCTTAGCAAGTTTCACTTACATGGAGGGACACTCGAACTTCAACTAAAAATACTCGTTGTCCGTTCCATTGTTTTTAAGAAATTCCATTTATGCGACGAAATTTTGAGATAAGGGAGCAATAATTTTATTAAACTAAGAAAAAAATTCAACTTTGGAAATATTCCACTCGGACCGTTTTTTAAAGAATGTGTGTAGCAAATTGAGGAGGACGAAAATAAGTTTCACTTGTGCGGTGTTCCATTTATCAAACGTATACAGAATAGTACAGAGTATGTAGCCTACATGACAATCGCTATAAGGGAAAATTGGTGAAAGGAACTTTTCTATTCAGAAATGTCATTCTTATTCATAATAATAGGCGCAAACTATCAGGATGATGTACCTTAATAGGCTAAAAAACTGAACATATTGCGGTATTTTTCTATTGGTATTAAATAGAGACCTTTGTAAAAAAGAAGAAGAGGCACTCGTATAACCTTTCTTGAAGCACATAATGTCTAAGGGCTGGAGGTTTCTGACGAGACACTAGTACTTTACAAGTTGCTAACATAAGGAGCAGGGACATGAGGGTATTAGCTCAGGCGTTTTGGCAATCTGTAGGCCTATGCATTACGTTTAGTTTTAAGTTCTTTTTATGAGTAACTAAATACATTCTTAGGCAAGTAAATCTTTTGTTAGTTGGATAAAGGTGATGCTCTGAGTTAAACGCAAAATGGACATAATATATATCTTTAGTGCGTATTTTAACTATAAGCATATCAGTTCTTTCTCTACAATCAAATACGGGGCCATGAGAACTAATTTAGAGGCATAATCCGCAGATGATCGGGTAATTCATGTCAGCTCTGTTTAAAGTGAGTGCTGTTTGTCCATCTTGCCATCAAGGATTTCATTGTTTACAAAGATGTAAAGTAGGCCTACGTGTGCCAGCTTCAGTTATACTTTTTTTGTATTAAATTAGTCGTTTGTATTGAGCTAGTTGTTTATTTAGCATACCTAGTCATTTAAGATGTGCACGCTCACATAAGCCGATTAAATTGAGAATTGAAAACAACGATGCAAGTTATATCCTATTATATATAGTAATCAGTCCCACTGTTAGTGGGCAGGCAGTCACAATATACGAGAGAGGAACAATAATACATGCCGCCTACTCAAATTCATTTGTGATGAGGTAGTAAATTGCACATCCGCTAGCGTTACGTCAGCCACTTAGAATATTTGAACTTTGCTGTAAGTTCTTCCTCTTATTGTTAAACCAAGGCATTTGCAAAGTCTCTGGTTAGCGTACAGGCTAATCGAGCTAAGGATAAAAAACATTTGTTATTTCAGTTAACCTTTCAACCCCATATGTTTGTTTATTGATTCTTCAGAGCACCTATGTACCATACATACATTTTGTCCTTAATTTGGTGAGACGGAGTAGCGATCTATATCCTAAGTCTGTGTGTTCTTCATTCAAAGCATCATAATCATCCTTCAGTAGCTCTGATGAAGGCAATTGCCACCTCTCTCGAAGTATCATCTATGTCTTCTGTGTTTTTGAGTTGTCGGGATACTTTATGTGTTAGATAAAAAGAGTTCTGCTGAAACCAGCAAATTGGCATATGCCATCATGTCTTTTGTACGCACAAAAGTTCTGACAAAGAACACCTTCTACCTCTTTGAGGCATCACGTGTACGTGCTCTTCACTCCCTCCTTTAATACCTACCCCGATAAGTACTTTCACACAAACATAACTAACTCAGTAAAGCAAGTAATAAATAATTACGTGTCACAATAACAGGAGTATCCTTCATCCAACCGAATAGAAAAGCTAATGACAGAGGGGAAAGAACTTTCTTAAATCAATTTTGACAAGGTTGCATGCTAAACAAAGATAAACGTATTAATGGGTGTTAATCTACTTACATTTACGTTATTTCAGACAAAAGGATGAAATGGACTTAAATGTTCAAAATTTTTAGTATTCAAAGAGCGTTTTAATAGACGGCTATTCCTTTGCTTAGTATTCAGAAGAAACAAAGCGAGTGGGTTGTTTGCAATGCTTTTGAAATTTTGTGTTTATCTGAACTTACTGAGCAATGTCACGGAATGATTACGTGACCCAAACTGTAGTTTACCATGAGCTCTAACTACTGAGGACTCATCATTTATATACTAAATCAATATATGTATTCTAAACTGATTCAACATTATTACTGCTCAACGACACGAGCAAAACTTTGCAACTGACAAAACTGCTTACACAGATCTGTACTTAAAACCTAATTGCACAACGTAATCACGAGTTGCACATGTCGTAATACATATTGTGAGGCCGCGTGGGCTTCTAGAAACTTCCCTGGCTGACTCATTCCTAACACTAACTTTATATAAAAACTTTAGTCTGTGTCCTAATGAATAAAATCGTACTACGAGCTTGCTTTTAAGGTCCTTGCTTTGCAAAAAGGCGTTGTGCTACAAGACAGCCGTCCTGTTGGGACACTTGATCAATATGGTTTCCCTACGCGATTACGCTTCTGGGTTTAAAAGTAAATGTCGTGAAAGACATGAGCAGAAACTTCGACTATTTGATCATGAAGATCCGCACAAAATTGATGACGTTTATCTCAGCAATTGTGTCCATCTATTTTCCCCAACTTAGGTATCCAGTCTCCTGACATACTGAATTTTACGCTTTTATTAAGATAAGAACCAGATAAATTTAGCTGAGTTTCATTCGTCTTTTTTGTTGAATTTTATTGAATTTAGTTATCCTTATTTTGTTCCTGCGATAATTATGGAAGTATGGAAGACGGGTGTTTTTTCGGTGTAGGAATACTAGATTTCCTAGACCTTTAAAAAACAATTCATAATTGACAAATCAAACACAAAATAACATTTTTTTTGGCGTTATTCATCTCAAGATTTATTGATTCTCTGTAACTTCCAACGGTCATGAACGATGAAGGAGAAATTATGTAAATATATATATACCAAAAAGTATTGATATCGTTGCTAGAGTGTCTACCGTGTTGTATTGAGGACTCTAGCAACGGTATCAATCTTTGTTGTTATTACCTTCCTTTAAGTAGTTGAGCACTTTGTTTGGAATCGTTCGCTTTGATTTAAGGCGTGCAGATGGAAAATGTTCTATTACTCGACGAAAAACATCCCTCTACCTACTAACGAGTCGCACGTTAAATGTCTCATCGATAAAGTAGAATGCTTTATGAAACGATTGTGTTGGAAAGCATATGAGGTTTCACCAGGTGACCCAGTTGAGCTTAGAAATTACGTTAACAAGCGTTCATTAAATGCACCTCTTGTAAGCAAAATGATTAGGGTGCTGTGTGAAAATGGATGTTTCAATAATTCACTGATAAATTATAATGCACATTGATTTTTCCATTTTTGTAATATCCTTGTGCATATTGGATAGTAGGGTAGCAAGAGGGGTGTCCCTCTCAGGAAATGGTTGCACATGCCCACATGCGAGCCCCAGATCTAGTAAGGCCAGATGATAGCACCTGATACGGGTCCCTTCTCAAAGGGAGGAGCGATGGCCAACCATGGATTCCATGTTAACTCGATGGAGGTGGATGAGCTACGACTCCTATAGTCATTGTTTGTTACTCCAAATAGAAGAACTGTTTTAAAAGAAAATGGTGTTCATTCTAAGTTCAACCTAAAGTAGGCAATGGCGAACCACCGTGGTGTTTCCCCTAGTAATACTATGGTTTTCCAATTGATGATGACCAGGATAAAGGCCTTGCATAATTGTACAAGCGCAAAGATTAAAGAATCTCAAGCAAGATATAGGTAAACTGGGCAAAAAAGCATCTTAGGAATCAGCGGCACAAGGCGTCAAGATTAAGGATTTTTTGTATCAGAGTTACGCACAATAATATTTCCAGGAAAATGTAATTTCCAGGAATGATATTATTATATAATATCTTAGAATCCTTATCAAGCAACTTGTGTATTGGTCAGAGTATTAACAATCTCACTGAATGCAAAGTTGTTCCATGTTTCATGTGAGTATATGCAGCAACAACTAACTTTGATTACTCCGACCTTTAAGCATTTTAGGAAGAGATTTAAACAGCAATTAAATATGAAATATTAAATATTAAATAATGATAGTAGTGAGAGATATTAATGCAAAGGTAGGAGAGGAAAGGGTAGATGACGACTTTGGTACTGTGCACACAAATTAATCGTACTAAACAAAGTTCCAACAACCGTCAAGGAAGAAGTATACATGGAAAAGCTCAAGGGCAGAAAGTCCAAGTAGGAAATATATACAACTGAGGTATTTACACGCCTACACCTGATAAAAGTAGAACACAGAATAATGGATAATGTATGATGATACATAACAATACATTTTAATTATCATGACACTAGTAATGATAATATTAGCAATCTTTTGAGGCTGTTCCTCCAGAGCTCTCTGCTCTTTTCTTTCTGCCTATTTTTCGACTCGTTTTTCGTTCAATATTTTACAAAGGCTTTCTGTGGTGGCCGTCTATCTCATTGTATGGTAGACCACCAGCTGCCATTCATACGAAACGATTCCACTTCCCAAGGCACTACTACAAGTATCTTTATATCATGTATGATTTTGGACAATCAACAGTGCAGGTGCCTTTATCACGTTCACCGTATAAAAGCGCTTTAACCGTTCGTTCGTTCTCCATCCTAGACACGTGACCATGCCATCGTAAACTGCATCGGGTTAACATGATTTCGTGATCTTTCACATTCGCTCGTCTAAAAACTGCCTTGTTGCTTACCTAATCGCTCCATCGTATTTTTAGGATCTTCGTCAAATGGTGTTGTTGAACTATATGAAGCCGGATAATGTTTTGGCGGTGTACAATGTCCAAGTCTCACAACCGTACAGATGAGGTAAAACAAGCTCAAACCATACCGGAGTACACATTAGTAGTGATCATGTTCCTGTCATGTAAAACTTGATATCGCAGTTAAAAGCAAAAACAAGTTCTGTTTTATGCTAAAATGGCCGCCGATAAAGACAAAAAAGTCAGCACATGCACTGAAAGTGAGCAAATTGTTTGGATCTCTGAAAAAAGGGCGAGAAATTCTCTTGAGAAATATTTTAAGATGTAATTGTGGAATCATAAAAAGAAATAATTCCATTAAAAAAGAAATAAAACGCAAAAAATGTTTGACAAATTAAATTTTTATTAATGGAAGAAAGGAGAAAGTACAAAGCCAAATATAGATAAATTTGATGACATAAACACAATGTTAAATAACTTATTTGGAAGCAAAAAAGTCATGGGGAGGCACAAAGTGTAGAAATTGAGACATGTTAAACAATTAATCGAAAAGAAAGGCATAGAAACATTGATGATGTCACAAGGAAAAGGTATTGGCATATTCGAAGGCAAGGGATCGAAGCATCAACATAGAGATAAACGCATTGATAGAGAGTTGGTAAGAGTACATTGCTTACTTATTTTATGATGATGAGGAGACATGTCGACAATAGGTTATGACTTCACAGCCTAAAGATTTTATAATCTGAAGTTCGAGTAGCAGTTAATAAAATAAAAATAACAAAGCAGTGGGTGCAGATGAGATAGCTGTAAGACAAGTCAAAAGCAAACATGATTTGAACATCGATCAAGTAACTATAGCGCTTAATAAGATAATGAATCTGGAAAACCCCTGCACGGCTTAGTAAATTCGTTTTCATTACGTTACCAAAAAATCCATCTGCGATCTACTCTGAGCTCCACTGCACAATTAGGATCACAATTCATGCAGTGAAGGCTCTGTTCAAGATATTCATGGACAGAAAAAGAAACAAGACGAGACCTGTAATATTAAATATAATAATATAATAATAATATGCAATGGCAATTACTGTTGAAAAAATATAATAAAATTACATTAAAATTATGTTCTATACAAAGATAATATTTTTACGCTGAAAAGAATATTGGTATCATGCTCTTGATCACAAGAAAACTGTTGCTTTGTAAACGAAAAGAATCTGTCTTTTCATTGGGCCTCTTCGTTTAACCATTCAGTTCAACAGACACTGATTGGTCAAAGCAACACCAGCCTTTAAGTTAGAGTTCTGATTGGCTACTTGTAAAACACATTTGGGTTTAGTTTCGTTGATTTCTCCTCCATTTCTATTCTGACGATGTTGTACTCTTGAGGACTGTCAGACGCAAAAAGCTTTTAAGTACTAAAATGCCTTCGCTGTTTAGTGCAGTTTAATTCTTTTGTACCATCAGCAAACGTTTTGAAGCTCTTGATATATATTTACAACACATCATTCTTAATAGTGTAATTAAGTCCGAGATTTTGGAGGAAAGTATTTGATTTGAACATTGTCGAGGCTGTAAAACGTCGAGGTTCTTACCTGGAATTACATCGATTTTTTTGCAAGCATCTATAAATGTGAAGTATGAATATGTACTCAGGCAGACACACAAGCAGTCATGAACTACATAGTATAGAACTCAATAAACATGAAGTGCTTACGTCGCTGATCCGAATATATGTGAATATATACATATATATATATAAAAACTTAAGAAGGCAGAACCAGATTCATTGTAAAATAGAATATAAAAACAATAAAAACAACAACTGGTGAAGCTAACAA
>JAAAKL020002474.1:0-25983 GCA_010016065.2 Carybdea cf. marsupialis auct. non (Linnaeus, 1758) | reverse complement strand
GCGACATAGAATTTGACATTAAGTGGAGTATTGTTAAACACGCGTTAACTAGAAAAAGCGGACAAAAGCGCTGCAATATAAAAAGGGAGAACGTGTCTGTGTGTAAGCAAAATAGGTGGCCACACCGCGTTGACTATCATCATGAATCTTTGCATGGACACTCTCCTGGACCAGGGGCAGGTTATTTTATGGTTTGCTGCCTCAGAGACCTGCCTCAGAAACTGCTAGAGGACAAAAGTGGATAAAAAATCCTTCCAAGACTTTCCGAATGTGTCTTATCAGTGTATTCCAAGCGTAATCTGTATGTTGCAATGTACAAATATCTGTTGTTAGCAAATTGCATTAGAACCGTCTTATGAGTGTATTCCAAGTGTAATCTGCATGTTGCAATGTAAATATATCTATTGTTAGCAAATTGCATTAGAACCGTCTTATGAGTGTATTCCATGTGTAATCTGCATGTTGCAATGTAAATATATCTATTGTTAGCAAATTGCATAAGAACCGTCTTATGAGTGTATTCCAAGTTTAATCTGCATGCTGGAATGTACTTATCTATTGTGTGCAAATTGCATTAGAAACGTCTTATGAGCGTATTCCAAGCTGGTATCCTTTGAAAAGAACTCAAGCATATCTATTCTTATCTCACTAGAGACTTTCAAGTTTATTCACAGTCTACAAGAGAAAGGATAGAGCAATGTTTGTGTGTTTTGTCACCACATTCCTACACATACAAACAACAATATTTGGAGGCCTAAGCTTCCAGGGCAGCGCCGGGACATTCAACTAGTATCATATAAGGCCAAATAAGTGAAAGCCTGCACATGTGTTTAATGAGCAGCGGGATTAAGCTGTTTTTACCTCTTCCTTGCTTCACTTCTAACTTATAGAGACTCTACCTCTAATACCGAGTATCAAATTTCTTAACAAGACACCAGACGCTATACGTAAAAGGGCACCTTTTCTACTTCCAAATTGCAAGCTCGTAATATTATAAACTTTATTTCAGTTTTCCCGTACTAGATAAACGTCTAGCGAAAATACTTTTTGCAACAGTTAGATTCAAAGTGTGTCAAAACTTGGCAGATTGCAAGACCGTGCACAGCTGTTTTTTTGTGTTTTTGAAATGAGAGCTAGAGATACTCAGCTGTTTGTTCTTTGAAGAGTAACGCAATTGCTAATCGTCGAGAGAAGGGAAACAGATGGCCCATGTGAAAAATAGATTGTAGCCAAAAGTTGCTCATTAACGATTTTCTATCTATTAAAAATCGTGTTAGCCTAAGAGACATCACTGGCGGTTTGCTTTCACTTTTGTTTGAAGCAAATTGCTCCATAATTCTTATAAAATTAGTTTGAATTGGAAGCTTCTATATTGGAAAATTTAAAACATTTAGACAAATACCTAATGTTATTGATTACTTTAAATTTTTGCTGCTAGCTCTGCTAGAAATGTATTGTGATATTGTAGATTTAGGACACCGTTAAGCATCAAATTGGTCTAGAGGTATTAAGTTGAACCCGCCATTATTCAATCATGAAGGAACGTAAGACAAAACGTAGCTAGTCTTTAGATCCCTCTTAGACAAACGATTCATAAAAGTTAAAACATGATCACGACAAAGTTCTCCTTGATCACTGACCAATCCAACATCAAATACGAATTGTGTAATTTAAGTCGTTTGAGAGCAATTACTGATAAAAAATGTTTAGAATTTGAATGCAAGTTTCTTATCTTGGGTATTATGGGGAACGGTTGGAACAGTGGCCACTGTTACCGTATCATAGATGGTCTTGTAGGATTTTTTTTACTTGATTTAGTTAGAAAAGCTCTAGCTGTCTTAATTCTCTGCTGCCAACAGGGAAGCATGCTGTACGAGATGCCTTATTGCTTTTGTAAAAGCAAACTGATATCAGTTGCTGCCCCAGAAAGAGCGCTACGAGTTACATAGTGTCTGTTCTCCATGCTTTTGCCAGAAAAAAATACTAACTACCTTTTGGGTCCTAGATTACAACGAGAAAACAATAGAATAATTACTTAATCCCTACTGCTGGAGACGAGACAAACTAAAAAATCAGGAGTGTTACTTCCGTGAAGAAACACGTCATTATCAATGCGTTTGCTTGATTTATAGAATAGTATTCGACTGAAGAATATTTGAAAGGCACCTGCACTCTGTCAAAGTATTTTCAATCAAATAAATCTTTAGCATTTGTGCTTGGAAACTTTCATAATCATCAGCACTATTGCAGATTTCAGCTGTTATAAACTCAGATAAGTTTGAACAAGAAAAATTGCTAATTATTTTTTGATATCGGTAGAAATAAAGTCACGGCACACACAGAAATTTACAATTACCTAATCACTGTTCAGAAATTGATTGTCAGCATGTGGTCGACTATGACTCAAATCAAGTCAACTTTTCAACTTACTTAACACGTTTTAATAACGATAAAGATAAAATCAAGTGTAGATAGGACTTTAGACACATGTTTTCAATGAATATTGATGCCTGATTCAATTATCCTTACTGTTTAGCCATTCCTCTATTTTATGTTGCTATTTTTGGTTCTCTGAGCAGATAGGCAAATTTTTGGAAAACTTTCATACAAATCGAGCAACATAAATTTGAGGAAGTGTCAGATTGTTTTGAAAAGGTTTTCCTGCTCATTCATGAGGTATTAGTTAACATAATAACCCAAGAGCACAATTCTCCCTTCCCTTCTAAGGTTGGATAGAAATTACTAAAGTGAATAGGGCTAGGGTAAGGGTCTAGATCACAAATTTGTTTGAGTATTACTGTTAATTCTATGACGATGGTGGGAATGACAACATTCTATACACCATCGGATGCTGAGGCTGGCATAGAGTAAATTTGATGAAAACTATTGAAAGACGCCTAATTGGAAAATCTGACGATATCTCTGAAAATTATGGAACACTAAAGATTCTCAAATGTGAAATAAATTAACCTTTGACTCGCTTTAATACACAAGTGTGATTGTTTACAAAAATAGCGAGTTAGCGAAATGAAGTAGTTTTTTTTGGCAACCCAGTGTCTTTTTAACATGAATAGGTCATGCGATCGTATTCCTAGAACTAGGGAATGACATTTCGAATCGGACTACTGACTTTACGTCAATGTATCGTACAACTATTATCAGTCTTAAAAGATGACAACGGCGACGGAGTGTCGTTGTTACGATGATACTGGTATGTTCCAGCTACCGCTCGTGCATCCCTGACGGGATAGTAGAATGTAATGTGGTTCATCTGCAGATTGCAAAGCAGGTCTCGCTTTCGACACAAAACCTGAGACAGATTTCATGACATACAGTCCAGCATTACTAGTAAAATATGGTCAAATAACATGTGACTAAATGGTGGCTCAGAAACTTCCAAAGACCATTACACTCGACAAGGATCTACAAGTAATTCAATAAGCCTATTTGTAATTATATGAGATAATAAAGTATTTAATGAATTGAATATGTTGGTATCGTAAAGCGATAAGTCTGTGAGTTTTTAAATCTCAATTTAAACCTGATTTTAGCCAGGGAAAAAAAATCAAATATAGGGACGATTGTTTGGTTTTAAAAATATTTAAACCTGATGGAGCTGTGTGAATGTCTATTTTCAAAACTTTTATTGGCAGTTTGCTTCTTCCATGTTATGTGCTATAGACAAAGAATGTCTTTCCTTTGACGGAGAGTTCAAGGAAGATTGTTTTTGAACTATTCCAGGCAGATTGACTTTAAAAGACCTAAAAGACGAAAAGGTCAGTTGTCCCAATTTTCATGTTATCAGTGCAAACTGTTGCAATCTAATTCTTAAATTCAAGAAGCTACGCAATGTGTGGCCGCAAAATTTTTTATATTAATGTAATTCAAAGCAGATGATGGGCAATGCATTTAGGCTCAGATCTCGATTTGCATAGTCGTCTTGGAGGACAGTAAGCCTTATAAATTTAATTAACTAGATCTCTTAATCATGTTATAATTGGTTGATACAAGAAACAATAAAAGAACCAGAGACATTGAGAAGAATGGCAAATAAAATGAACAGATGTTTGTTCTTTGTGTTCATTTATATCGATATTTCTTTCTTTCGCTAATATACACAGTTGATCATCGTAGAACCTTCCTCAAAAATTTCATATTCGATGTGCATTTTGTGGTCTTTGACATGAAAATATCCCACTGTTCTGACACTATGCCTCTCTCAACGTTTCCAAATACCTGGACCAGTCATCTCATATTTTGGTGAACCTCTATCCTCTAACAAGTCTATATATACACATTTTACGGGCATTTTTGGAGTCTAATTATTAATCTCAGCGGTTTTTTTATTGCATTTTATTTCTTCTATTTGATAAATCAGAGCCCATAACAGAAGAAAACATTTTTTCTTCGATAAGATACTCAATAAATTGCGGAGCCTCAAATGAACATTTGAAAGCCCTATGGAGCACTGGTACCTAGTTTGCCGATATTCCTCTAGATTTCTGAATAATGATCATGATTGGTTGAAAATTCTAAAATCTCATTGTTATGTCTTTATTATTATTTGTCCTGTCTTTATGATTAACGAAACAGATTGATAATTATCTGAAACCTTATCTTTTTATGATACTTTGAAATTGAGACTGTTGACATTGAGAATTTCTGGCTCTAAAACTTCAAGGTTCAGGGATGCGCAAAACAAAACTTTAATAAACAGGAATTTCAGAATACTAAACAATTTGTTACGGGTTTAAATAAAACAATTTGGTTGCCTCGCTCCGAGGCCCGATGTAACAACCGTGTTATATAGGGTAAGAACTTGGTAGGTAGGAAATTCTTAGACTGTAACTTTTGATGACGTGAAGCTTATTCAAGACTCTAACCCTAGCCAGACTGTAGCTTCTTGAGATTTTAAGAATAAAGGTGGCCCAAAGCCCCGTGATAAATTTAATGTTAACAACTCAATAAATACTTATTTCTAAGGTACGAATGCTGGCACGATTGTTGACTCATCTATTAGCTTGAGTAAAAAAGACTAATGGAAATGCAGTCGATTACGTCACAGCACAGCCGAACCATTATAAATAACCAAACAGAGTTTGCAAATCCGTTGTAACTATTCGTTCACACAAAATCGTAGCGCACAGACCTGCCCAATCGTAGGCGTAGTGATCATCTTTCAAAATGTTTCTTAGTAATTCCAGCTTTGCAGGTTGTCAGATTGGATGCTGTAAGAGTTGTCATAAATGGAGCAAACGTGGATGTGGAATTGTGAAATTTTGAATAGCTTTTCAGGCTCAGCCAATTGTATGATCACCTCTACATTCCACAGGATCGTGAGATAAATCTGTAGATGTCTATAGGACATCGATCACAGCAAATCCACGTTACTTGAACTTTCTCATGATGGGAAGCGCAACTTTGGTGTTGTACTGAATATTTTGTTGTCGAGTGAGAGGCTTGCAAAGAAGTAATGCATTGTGAATTTTGCTCATATGATATCGAAAGCATTTAATTATTGCGTTTTGCACTGTTGTTTGCAGTTGTCATCCGACATTTACGAGTTGGGCATATTTTCATACGCGTTGTCTGTCTGACGTTATTTGTCCCTGTAGCGTTTAGCTCTCGTGGGTGATAACTAATTTGGTCAGACAATCCTCTGTTGATCTTTGGTACTAAACAATTACAGTTCTCTCTTACAGTTACAGGCATTAGCTAAGTCAAGGTACCTACTTGTTAGTAGGATTTTACTTGTTAGTTTTAGAGTTTTTACAAAGGAGGTTTGAAATGCAAGCGGCTCTGGTTTAAGTACTATAAAACACCACAAGTCCGGTATTGAGGGAAGTAGCCTATTCCAGGATTGCCTTTAGATATCTGAAGTCAAATCTTGCTATTTCCAACAATTTTGAATTGTGACGTCGTCACTTTCCCTCCGCATTATATTTCACGGATCTCTAACTCTCTGCATGCAACTACGACTCAAAAGTAATATAAATTTTGGGAAGCACGAATTTGCGAAAGCTGCTTACAATCTATTCTTTTTGAGGAATGTATACGATACTGTGAATTGACAGAGGATCTCTGATTTCTAAAAAAGACAAAACGAAAATTTAAGTACTTTATATCTCTTGACAATGCGTCATCTGAACAAATCTTTACAAAAGCCTATAAAATGATTTAACAAATGCCTGTAGAAAATTGTCAATTCCCGAACGCCATGTAATCTACATAGTTAGCATAACTATTCAATGCGGAGGGAAAGTGTGACGTCACGATTTCAAAAATCTTTGAATTACGGAAAACATACTCCATATTCATATGGTCCTATTAGTGAGAACGTCAATGGCCAAAATTGAGAGTCCTGCTTTTTCCCTACACTGAGATATCAGGTTTTAAAGTTTTATATCTCTCTAACAAAACCTTGTTATTTGATGCTGGACCCTAACGTTAGGATCCAAGTAAAATTAAGAGAGCTTTGACCAGAGATTATTTAAATTCGAATGCCTCTAGTTTATACATTATATTCATTATAGGTCTCATCTTTTGAGAAACAGCCTATTCTAGGGTTGTCTTCAGGTATCTGGAGTCAAATTGTCCTATTTCCAAAACTTTTGATTTGTGACGTCATCACTTTTCCTTATGACGTCACAAATAGGGACGCATTGCAATCAGACACACTTTGCATCAATGTTCGCAATGTTGTAGTGCTTTCAGTGGGTGGCTGTACGATTATGTCTCAGTGTCGTTTTAACCGAGGAGGTCAATCCTGGAGGAAAACAACCATGAAATTTGTGGAGGAGAATTCAGTGACACTCTGGTAACCGTGCTTGTAATGCAAGGGTGTGAAGTTAACTGGCTCCAAACCCAAACTGGAACCAGAGTACATTTTGAAGTAGAGTTTAAGTACAGAAAAATGGGAATTAAGTTGAAATGGAGTTTAAATATAGCTGCCACAGAACTCTCCACAAATATTCTATACTTAAATCCATAATCCTTCATGAGTAGACTAAGAACATGCATTAAGATCTGCAATAATATGAAATTTTCGGGAATGTACCTAAATGTACTGCCCACCACTGGCAAACATCTACCACTGAAAATTTTTCGATTTAAAAGCAAAAACACAAATGAAAACATTTACTCATCAACGGAGTGCATATCACGTCAACCCTGGAAGCTGTTCCTATTTGTTCTGCTGATAGTGGTCAATTTTGTGTTTACTTTGCGAAGGGATCGAGCCACAAAATTTAAGGGGTGAGGGCAAGATAGACTGAAGATCTGTCGCCTCCCCATAATTGAGTGGAGTAGAGCATTTCCGGTTTCCAAGGAGTCAAAGACAGCTAGAAGAACGCTTGTTCTGAGTGATGATTAACATATCAATAAACATAAGACTGTTAAAACATGAGCAATTACAATCGATTGAAAATTAGCTTTGTACGTTTGTTATACGTTTGGAACATTGTAAATATTCAAAGTATCAGTTAACTCTTTTTCCGAGGACAAAAGTGCCAAGAAGATAAATCCTGAAGGACATATTTAGCATTACATAGGCCTGTGTGCTTTCATCGGTCGTGTAAGCAAAGAAAATTGCTCAGCAGTGGATGTGCTAGATGTGTTCACCAAATTAGTTTACAAATCTTTGCTGTTATAGCCCCTTTAAATAAGCTATAACGTCTTCGAAGCAAATTGACTTTTCATCCTTGAAAGTAGCTCAAAGGATATCGCACTCCATCATCAACTGAGACGAATCGAAGTTTGTAGAATAGTATAAAGTAAAGAGTGCTAACAATCAACTTTTTCTTCTTTAACTTTGATTTAAATATGATTGTCAAGAATTGTATAGCTTGGTTGTGTGATACCAAACCCTCTTTCCAATTGAAAGAGCCCTACCTACAATGTTAATTTAGTTTACAGTTAGAATAACACTAGCTTCACAAAGACAAACACCAAATGAAAACTCCTTACTTAGTCAAAAATTGGGGGATTTAAGCCCCACAGCCCCTGCAGTTGTATTATGCCTATCGCGACGGATGTTTCGCAATGTTAATGCCTGTTGTATAGGGAATCAGTAGCTTGACATTTTGAATTACATGCACACCAGTAATGAGTTAATGTTTCCTGTCCTGTTTCTACCTATCTCTCTAGGTGCCGCGCTTCTTAAAAGAGTTGGCTGTCATGGTCCTCACCTCTATCCTGTTCTTAGCTGTCTTCATCAATTCTTTAGCTTCTACATTAGCTCATGTGCATATTTCCACCTATACATCCAAGAATTTTCTGTAGTTGATATTTGCCGCTGTTGGGTAGTAGCAGCAGCGGTGGCAGCGGCAGCAGCGGTAGCAGTGGCAAATATAGCATATTGTGCAGATGATAATTCATACTCCTAATTTACCCATCAAGAGGGTTACAATTGACGAATATATATATTAGAGTACCGTCCTTGCTATACCTCAACTTGGCCAGTCAAGTTTTACACTTCTTACATTAGGTTTTTGGCTTTTGGGAATGCTACAAACGTAACGTCTATCATAAATACTTTGTGGATATAGTGAGAGTCACTCCCGCAGGTCCCGTAACATTCGGCGTATGTTTATCATGTACTCTGTTCATGATTTGTGTATCATAAAGATGTTATCCGAGTAGTTTTACAGGGGAGTAAGGTGAGTCAAAAAAGCAGAAAATTTGGAAACCACGTGATCAAATAAAACCTTCACCTCCACTAGAAGCAAATCATATACACGAGGCTTGACATTTAAATCTGTTATTTTCGTAACAGGTAAACAATCGAACAAATATGTAAAACAATATGTAAAAGAATCTCCTGCCAAATCACAGCCAAGACTGACTTCATTAGATTTTCTTCATTTAGTGCCTTCATTTCTTAACACAACTCGTATTCCTGTTATATGAGATCTTCCTTTGTTAAATTTTAGTGTTTCCGTTAGCGATATTTTGATCCGTTTAATTTAGTCCATATCCTGCCGATTTATTTCCATAACGCTCGCAAATTGTTTCGTTGAAATGAGATCTATGTCCTGCTTTTACGCTAATGCGTCTTGTTAACAATTCTCCTTTATCTGAATTCATAAATTTGAATTAATAAGAGTAGCAGAAACTATCCATCTATAACTTTCGCGAAAAATCGGATAACCACGCGTACGATTTTGCGAAAGCTGCTTGCCATCTATGCGTTTGCGGACTCTTGCGATGCTGTGAGTTGAAAGACGATCTGTGATCTCTAGTAAAAGTCAGGACGATTTTATGTACTTTATATTTGTAACAATACGTCACCTCGTCCGATTTCTACATTAGCTCTTTTATATTAATTTAAGAAATGAGTTCAACAATGATCTCATTACCTGACGTCATGTGTTTTAAATAATTCCTTTAATTATTCAATAATTTTATACATTTCCATGCAGGCCTCTTTCCAATTCACTTGTCTCATGCACTTGAATTTAACGTTTCGTAGTAGCATGTATACTTTACTGCACAGTTTGCTTATACTCATGTCTCTTAAGTCAGATGCATCAACTAGGTGTTTTTTTTACTTTTTTGGATACTCTTCACAAGTTTCTTTCTTTCCTTAATGATGATTCCAATATAATCAGTGATAATGATACTCTGTTACCACGGAAAAATCTTTTACTAAAACTTCTATTGGATAACAAGAAGCAGAACATCCATATCTGCACAAAATTCACCAAATATTTCTGATGTTTTTGGCATTCACGCATCATCTTCATTTCGACAAGAAAGCAGTTGTATTCTATTCTCGCCAAAATGACTACTCTTCTGGGTGATCTGCATTGGAGAGAAGAACTTGAAAATATTGTTGGTGGTACAGAAAAGACAACTCATATTTCGTTTTGGTTGAAAATGCTCTTTTTCGTATGAACATCGTCTGAACCAATTGTCATAAATATCGTACAAAACAAAGGAGGGGATCGAAATAACAAAAAGGAAGAAAAATAGCATTCTGATTTGTTAAACAAGAACAGATTGCAAACATTGTCAGATGTACACGAGGATGCTACGAAAACAATACAATGTCCCAAACAAACTCCTTTTGGCGGCCAAGTTCTGGTTTATGTTTCTTTTCAATAAAGAAGAACTGTCTATGCAGATCAACTGTCAACTTTGATTCTCCTTCCCATTCTGAATCATTCACGTTGCCCTGAGTGTAATTGGTTACTGTTTTTCTTTATTTGTAGAATCAGATGATCATAGTTGTATTGATTTGCGGTGTTGTGCCTTCATTGATCATCATCTGCTTCAATAGTTTTTCCAAGAGACACAACACTTTCTTATGGTGCCATGTTTATCGGTATTCACAGCGAAGAGGGAAAGTTGATAAAATATGCCTCAGTGTTGCAGGCTTACCACATCTGCATCTATCATTATCTTCTTTTTACCACTTCCTTACGTTTTTACATGTAGGAACAGAACGTATTAAAATTATTACGGACGCCTGGTCACTATTGCACAATTCATTGCGTTACATTTTCTTCAGACCAACAACTTTTGGCTCCCCCCAAAGTTACATATTTTCCTTGCCAATTACACTGTAAACACTTATCATAACGCTCTTGTCAGTGAACAGGAGCATAGTATTTGGGGAAGAAAAAAGATAAAGGAAATGATAAATTAAAACTAAATGTAACTTAGTACTAGAGTAAAATAAGATAAATTTCACTGATTTTCCCTCCATTGTGCAAGGGCTTGCTGCAGGAACACTCACACATATAGCAATATGATGAAGTCATTTGACCTTCTAACAAGACTCTGTTACAAAATTAGCAGATGTAAAGGAATGTTTTCCCTTCATCATACGAATCTTTATTTCAAAAACCCTTTTTCAGAACCAAATGAGTTTAAAATGAGGAATACGGCCACACCCAAATTTCGAACTGCACGCATGTTGTGCACCCTTCCCACCCTTTAAAACGTTGTCCAAGCTGCCGTGCCTGGTCATTTACATTGAAGTTGAATACCACGGTCAATGTCAGATATTCAATGATAGATGCTGTGTGACTGAAGCCACCGCCTACGAAATTGTTAGAACACAATCATTTTCTTGATCTTTACATCAATTTCTGCCCCACCTTCCATCTGCTGCATACTTACCATGTCGTCTTATACAGACACAATGAACAAAGAATAAGGGTAGAAAGGGGAAAAAACTTTCTTGGTTGTCTCTCAAGCTCTCAAAACTGTCTTGGATTCTGAAATCATTATAAGAAGATTTTATGCAATCAATGAAAAATAAAATCAATCAATTTAAACCAGACAGAAGAGAAAATAATCAATCAGACATGTTCTCAAGCTGAAGTGGCAGCAGGAAAAGTGACCGCGCAAATTAATACAAAAAAATAACATTTGAGCGAGTATCATGATTACGTCACATAGAGGAACTAATTAGAACAGATGACGACCAAACATTAAAATGGCTTAAACATTTCTAATGAGGTGCTCAGAGAGCAACTTTAAATCTTCTCTAGCTCCCTTAGTCCACTACCTTTGCTACAGGACAATGTGAACAATTCTTCATGCGGCAGTTTTGAGGCTCTCTATTTGTGAAATCTACCTGAGCAGTGGTAACCATAGCGGAAAGATCTGCTGGCCATAGGTATAGTTTGCATGAGGGACCGATTAGCAGGCGGTATAACTGGCAAGCTAGCAGACAAGCGATCTGTCTAACCGCCGCCTGTATCTAATTGGGGTTGTATAAGGGAGACAGTCTTCCCCACGACCCCGTGGTATTCCAGAGAGGAGTAATACCCCCAGGAATTAATAGCCTTGTAAAGTGATCACAACATAAATATAACCAAACAAGCAAATCCTATACTTCCTGCTCCGAGAGTAAGCAGGAGCCATGCCCAGATGCCAGTCTATCTGGAACAAGTACAGAACGAAAGTATGAAGCTGGCTCTTCAAGTCATTCTTGGAGGCAGTCATGTGATCATAGCATGGAGTCCAAGTACTACTACGTTGCAGGAAGCAACTCAAAATAGTCACCTTCAGCATGAAAACAATGAAAGCCTATAGCAAAGCCAAAGAGCTATCACAGTTGGCTGAAAAATGTGGAAAAGACATAGTTAGAATACTAGAGCATAGGATCCTCCGTGAGGATCCTGTGGAAGACAGAAAGATTGGAAACAGGTACATAATAACCTCTTTTGCATGGAGGAATAAACCTCAGGTATCTCAGAGGAGAATTGAACTACTTCAGGAAAGAGGTGCTAGGAAATCACTGCTGAAAGCTATAGAAGTACATCCAAGGTTGCTGGTGGAAGAATTCAATGGCAGTCCCAAGTGCAGAGTTATAGTAATTCACTCTCCTACTAGCAGCACCCACAAGAAAAAGTTACAGAAGTTTTATAACATATTAAATAACACACAACAAGATGTTCCGGCTCACAACTTCGTAGCTGTCAGGGGTGATTTTAATGCTGGCCAGGATCAGAAGATGCTACGTACACCTACCGCGAGACCACCTAAAGAGATCGAGCACACCTGGCCGAACTGAGGCTCATGGAGACTAGAGGTACGGTAACCTTGAAAGTGACGAACGACATATCTGAAATGAAAAAATGCAAAAGAAGGGCAAGTGGCAGGATCCAGTCCTGATGAGAGAGTTAACATCTGGTTCACACACTTGAATTAACTGCGGGGAAGCCCGCATGAAGTAATCAAGATATGTTAGTTTGACGACATTGTCTCAAATGCCACAATCTGGTCCTCATGGAGGATGACAAACAAGAACTATGGCTATTCATGAATATCACCCCAGTAGCTAAGTTAGATGACCTGTCCATAACTAAAAACTATCTACCCATACTTGTAACCTCTGTTATCGTCAAGATATACATCCGTATTATACTCAACAAAATAAGGAGAGCTCTTGATGTAAAACTAAGTAGAAACCAAATGGATTCAGAAACAAACACACAAAAGTGGCCCAAATTCTGACGCTACGAAGAGTGCTGGAGGGGTGAGAGCCAACATTCTACTAGCGGTGTTGACCTTCCTAGAATTTAAGAAGGCATTCGATTAAATCGACGGAGGGAAAATGTAAAATATTCTAAGGGCATATGGATTACCATCAAACCAAAGCTAGTAAATGCTATAAAAGAAATGTACAGAAACACTAGAGCCAGGATTATAAGACAAGATGGAGAGACAGAACTGTCCGATATCACTGCAGCGGTGATTCAAGGCCCTTGAATGTGTACTGAGAAGAGCAATAGAGGAAAGAGGAGGAGAGCTGGGATTCACCATACATCACAGAAGGTCATTGAGATTGCCCTAAAACTGCTGTCAGAACTTTAAAAGTAAGCACAGGTGCTACTCGTTAAAGTACAAGTGAAATGTAAAATGGTAGGCCTCGGAGTAAATGCCAGAAGAAAGAAATATCTAACATAAATCATAGATGAGTCACAAGCTCAGAAGGCAAGGGATGGTTGTGCGTGGGAAGGAAAAGAGGACTTCAAATACTGGGGTTCCTGGATTAAATGCATACAGGAAGGCATACGGATAAGAAAGACACAAGCGTGTCAAGCTCTAAAGAATATAAAGAATATCTGGGAGTCAAGAATATCGCTGTGCCTGAGAATCAGATTCTTCCTGGTTGCTATTAAATCCATATCGTCGTATGGATGTGAGAGCTGGAGAGTAACTCCTCCGATGGAACGTCCTTTGAATGGTACTTAAATCTGCATGCTGAAGAAAGTACTAAATGTGAAATGGAGCTCACACACAACCAAAAAGTGTTATGGTGACCTACTACAGGTTGGAAACAAAATAACGACAAGAAGAATGCAGCATGCTGGTCATCAAGAGATGAGCACCAACAAACTCTTACTGTGGCAACTAATCCACGGTCACCGTAACAAAGGAAGACCACTTCAACGCTACGTTGTGGTATTGAGTCATGATGCTGGTGATCTATGACCGAGGTACTGAGTAACTTATTAAGTAACTGAAATGTTTGGGCAAAGCGTGTGGTAGCTCGCCTGGAAACGACCAGGTAAGAAGTAGCAAGTAATGAATGAAGTTAATCTGGAATATGAGGTCTTAAAGATTTGAATGCTTACAAAGAGCAAGGATGATTACAAACCAGCTAACTTAATTGGAAGTTGAGGATGAAAATCAACATTTAAAGAATAGCAACGGAGAAGGTCTATATCGTATTCTATCCAAAACATGAAGGCATGTTAATGATACAATTTTCAAATGAACGTATACACGTAGGTCACGTGATCCACAATACAGACAAAAAATTAGTGATTGACTCTAGGAAAGGATAATAAAGTAAATAATAAAGTTGCCCTCGGGGAAATGTAGCTCGTGCAGAGAGCCTTGTTAGTAAGGTTAAAGGAGATTTTTGAATGTGAATTGTTGAAAATGTTACAAGAAGAGGTGAACGAAATCTTCCATTCTTTTAGATAGGGCCTACATTGCCTGCTATAAGACAGTAAGTTAGCTTTTTTGAAGAAGCTAGCTTTTAGCTTTTTTAAAGAGAAGGACGATAAACTGGTGAAACTCGAGGATAAAAACTGTCAAAATCAGTTTGAAGATACTAAACCAGATCCGTAATAAGGGACTAAAAATATGAAAGATGAAGTGCAAGGTAGAAATTTTGTTGAACTGCACCATTAATGGCACCAAAAAATCTGGTCAGTCCACACTGGCAGAGCTCGATTGCTATTTCGTGAAATGTTCTGCGTTGTCTACTTGCGTTGCCTACTGATGTCTAGTGCTAGCAGAAGCTCCAGTAGTAACCGGATCCAAACGTTGAGGTACTAGAAAGAATCTTTTTGATTGTGCAAAAGAATGGTGGTCAGTATATCGGATATCTGTTGTCATATTAGCCTGGAGATGAAATTCGTTAATCTTGTAAGTTCATCCATCACTTACTCAAGGATAATGTCGAACACAAATGGCCAGAGAATTTATCCCTGTCTGACACCAACTGTCTCATGAAACCATTCCATTAGATTTCCTTCAATTAAAACATCGCACATTGTACTTTCGTACATATATTTAATGATGTTTATAATTTTGGACTGATGCCAATTGTTCTAAGCATTTTCTATAGTACGTTTCTCTCCAAGGTATTGAATTCTGCATGATGAAAGTCTATGAAATGACAGGGCAGTGCAAAACATGTATCTTTATACAAAGTTTGGCTTTAAATATGTCATTTTCTACGTCAAAATATGCAAAAAAAGGTTTTCCAGGAATTAGCAAAAGAGATATGGGTCGGTAACATTCTTGACATGATTTGACCTACTTTTTATGAACTTGCTATACGCCATCATTCAAGAGAAATTTTATGGTGTTTTCCCACTTTTCCTAATCGTATTGAAAATATCGTGTAACTTGTCGACATTATCGTCTCCATCAGCTTTTAGTACTTCAGTAATAATGTACTCGAAACGTCCCTTTTTTCTATTCCTTATTTTGCTGATTAGCTCCCAAGTTCTCATTTGCAGGTTTCTTCCATTTTATATCAGGTTCAACTTAAATTTCAGGACTAGCACTAGGAATTCATCTAACTAGAAGCGTTTCTTTCCATAGCTTGCAAAGATCGCTTCGGTTTCTCTTTTCGTTCCCTAACCTGACTTGAACATACTATGACTCTACGTGTTTAACCTTTTGTTACAACGTTCATGATTTTCTATTTATAACACACTTATGACTTGTCTGTACAGATTACGGTAGGATTATTGATTTCCTTTTGTGGGGTCTTTCAGTATTTGCTTTCGAGCCTCTTGTCGTTTTTAACAGAAGTTGACTTCTTCTTTAGGCATGCACTCTAGAGCCTCCTTTCTTCGCAAACCCACTCCTTCCTTTTTGACACCGTGCGTGATAGTTTTAACACTATTTTGTAAGTTTTCAATGCCAAGATTTTCATGTAGAAGTCATTTGCATCTTGCTCTGATTCTTCGTTTAAAAATGTTTGTGTACTCTTTATTGTTTAACTTTTCAACCTTTGACTTGTTTTCCTTGTAAATTTTTTTGTTTAGAATGGTCAGTGCCAATTCTAGCAAAATTGTAATCTCGGCTAGTTATTGTTGACTTTTTCTTTTGTAGTTTTGTACATTCAGAATGTTTTTGCGCTATAATGGCCTGCATTTGCATCCTAGCTATTTGAAGAACTTTCTGAGGGCTGTAATAGCGACTGATAAACCTACAAACTATTCAATTTCATAAAACGTCTGCAATTATCTTCGCTTCCCGTATGACAAATTTCTTATCACTAATTTAACAGCTTGCCTTCCGCAACCAATAAAAGGCCCATCATTGTTTCTCACCATATGAAGACAAAAGACAAATGACACACATGGATTCATTATTTCTATATTTGAAGACCTATAGGCAATGTATATGAAGACCTATAGGCAATGTATATGATACTAAAATACATTATCAAAGAGATCGCGTCCTTGCAGTATACTACCTTGCAAATGAAATGGAGAACTGGCCAGGTGTTCAAGGTGGGAGCATTCAGAATGATACAGGTGTGGAAAGAACGTCAAGTCTTTAACTGTGTAGGGGAGTGTAACATGAAGATCGAGGTATCATGTAAGAGAGAATAGTGTTTTGCCTGCACCAGTAAAGTATTATTCCAGCAACTTTAAATATCTAGCATCAGCATCCGGTGCCAGAGCCATCAAAAATAGAGTGTAACCAAGATTTAGACATAATTGTTGAACCAGATGCTCATGGAACAACAATAACAAAATTTACCTTTAAGGAGACGACAGTCTCAAATAAATTTGACTTAAGCCGACAGGATATCCTGGCGACTGGTTTAGGAATAACGAGAGTAATATATTATCCATGCTTATTAAGAGAATCCTGTTATGTAGCCTGCGAAGTGAAAATAGGAATATTGCGATTTTTCCAAATTGATTACAATTGGTCTAAACCAGACTGCTCCGATGAGATTGCATGACTTTTCTCCCAAGTTCATCATTGTATGGCAGCCTTGAATCAGGTAGTAACAGATGCTTGTGTGACGTCAATAAATTTTATTGTACTTGGATACATAGTAAGAGTCTAAAAACCTTTTTCATTTGACAACCATATAATATTGTAATAATTCCCTTGGAAACAGTAATGTGAGGTTACTGCCGTGTAAAGACTGCCACTGCTCTCTCAACACAACCCCATCGTTGCGATGCATCAAAGTGATAGCAATTTACTTTTCAAACGACAATAGACATTGAGATAAGGTTCGATATAAAGGTAACGCTTTCAACAGAAAGAAAATTGTCAATGAATAACCTTTCCTTTCAATATGTTTTATTTACAAAAACGTCTCTTAACTTTCAAACAAAATGTTACTTCTTGGAAAAGAAGAGCCCTTATTTGCTCGATGCAAGAAATTGGTTGACGTAATGACATTTCATTTTGATCTCTTTTACTGTAACTTGTTCATTTAAATTCTTTAAAAGGACTAAATTTTCCAAGTATGCTTTAAGGAAATTATAGCTCAGTATATCAAAGGAGTTAAAAACAGTAGTTATGATCTATTTATATCTTGCTACTTATTATTTCTAAACTTCAACCTCATCAGAGTCAGAATAAAGGAAGAGTGTTTCCTATTTTGGTTAAAGGGTGCTTTCAATAGCTTGAAGAACGTAAGGATTCGCTTCATCTTTAATAGTGAAAGAGTGCATACTTAAAATGTTAGAAATTTTGCTCTTTATAGGAAGGTAGCTATTCAAAGTGTATGGGCGGAGGAGTCTCTTATTTTTCAATGTCTTCTACAAAAATTATTTTACATCAGAAAAATTGTTTGTTGTTGGTAAAGGATTTGTAAAAAATATTAATAGATGTACAATATCTATTGATATGGCTAATAGTGGTATAACACCATATAAGACATCGCCAGCAACTTAAAGTGGGACGTAAGGGCGATTATTAAAGAGAAATGCTGATAAGAGCTAGGAGTAAGGTAACAGTAGTGAAGACGGATGTAACCTTTTTTGCAGTGTAAGAGGTCCTGCAAGCTCCTAGCTTGCGAGCCGGTAGCTCGCTTTCGTCTTTTGGTAATGCTTTCGTATTACTGAGGGATTGACCTCATGAAAAAGTAGGCGTCTTTTTCACGAATCAAAAATTTTTTCGTTTATATTCTACAAACATTTAGATGTTAAACTTTATGAAGAAGGGATTTTAATACATCACAGAAGCTGAGGCATCTAATCCAAATTGGCAGCTTGACTCTTACGCTTACATCAAATTGTGACATGGTGTATCATTAACCAGCGTTAATATAATTTTATTTTAATATCAAAATAATCCTATAAGACAATAACTGGTACGAAGAAACGCTTATGTTTTATAAAGAACAGTGTCTACGGAATATAAGAAAAACAAAACACAATCAAAGAATCATATATATATACAGCTGGGACTTGCTGCAATGTATGGAAACCAGCATCAGTAGAGGAATAATACTTGCAGAGATGTTGAATAGACCAAATCTTTATAGAGTACTTAGGAAGGCAGTGTTGATATTGGTACTGATATGCTTGTGCAATCCAATTTATAATTATTCAATCAATATATTATATCATGATAGGTGTAAATTTGAGACAACAACGTTTATATGTACTTAGTGAAATGCTGTACCTTTCCCCATCAAAAATGCCAAAATTAGAGCAACATGATTTTGGAACATTCCGATAATACCTATTGACATGATTCCTAAAGACGAAGAATATAAACAGGCAAATCAAAAAACTTCTGCTATTTTACATTATTTATTGAGTGAGCGATAAGTTGAGTTACTCTGGTAGATTCTTCTTTAAAACTTTCTCAAGAACGATTTGTTTTCTTTTTATGAAAATTTCTAGTCCATACGTCTCCTACGGGTATTATACAAGTACATTTTCAAAGAGAGTGATTGAAATTTTGAAAAATTTAGGAAATTTTTCCGAAGTAGAGCAGCAAGACAATTCACAAAATAAAACTTTCTCGTGATGAATGTGGAAGAAAGAACTCAACTTAAACAAAACTAGGAAGCGAAGTGAGGGTAATTTTTATGTCTGATACAATGATGCAGCAATGCCGTGGGGAAAAAATCAAAATTTCCTTACGAGTGCTCTCCTATTAAGATGTCTACAAATTTTGATTGTAATAATGTTGAAATAGGAACCTTTATAGAAGAAGGACTGCGCATGATTCTAGACGAAAAATAGTTCATTACGTATAATTTAGTCATAATTTCCCCCAAAGACTGATCAGGGAAGTGATTGCCAACTGTCTGCTTATGGATCAGAGACGAGCTACAATAACAAAGACTTTCGTTATCAAACGTAACCTTTTGAAAAAGCCTTTATAACTCTGCCTCATGATATTTTGATCCGATATTTCATATTATTGTTGAAGGTAGGTTGAATTACATGCTTCATCTGTCTTTCACAAACAACTTGTTTCAAAGAGAGCATTTACACCAATGATTGATCTTCGACATGAAACGATGCAGAAAAGTAACCAGTCATAATTATTGTCTCTTCTTTGAAGACTTAAAATACATTAAAGCTTTAAAGAGTTTTCTTGTTGATTTACAAAAATTGCGTGATGTAATTCAATTTATCGTAAATCTAGTTATGTTTTTATTAACTAATGGTCTGATTTGTCGTTGTTTCTTGTGACAGCTAAAAGCTACCTTCTTAAACTTCACAGATAAGTTTGCAATACGAAACTACTACTACTACTGCGACAGATAAGAGTCAAAATTTAGTCTGCGAAAATATAAATTGCTCTAGATCTGATTTTTGCTTGTTCTTTAAACCTCTTCTGCATTGCTAATAGAGCAAGATAATGCACAATGGAAGATGGAGTAAGATCATGCTCATATGACGAATACACTTTTTTTTAAAAAAAAGAAACAGTGAAGCACATTACCTACAAAACGGAAAATGTGATAATCTTTCTTATCATCTGCTTAAATTTTATACCTGATTTGTACTTCTGATAAACAATCGAGGTGAAATGATAAGATAAATAATCTAGTAATATTATAGTTTACTATGCTTACATGCCTGTGTTCTATGGTCATGTTTTTACATTCTGTCTTTCAACTTTAAAGATTGTAGAGCAGAGTCTTTCCTTCACCTTTCGTTTATGCTTGAATACAACTCTCTTTCAAGAAATTTGTATATCTTCAAATTTTTGACACCTGTCTCTTAAAACCTAAAAAATAATATCAGCCAAAGACGTATCTTTTGCTTCCTGTATTTCAAAGCTTGAACAAATTTTGTACGTCATTGTACATAAAGCTAAACGATCATTCAAAGAAAAGTCAAATGTTCAACCAGTTTTAGATAGTAAATAACAAAAAGTAATTCAAAAATGAGTTTAAGACAGAGCCATTGATATTGCCAAACTTCTACGTTTTCAATTATGTTTGAAGAAACAAAATAATTTTTAAGTAAAACATTTTTACTTTAGTGGGAGCTAATAAAATTAAACACGACATGAGATCGTTTTGTCATCTAGTTTGCTGCTAACACGCTGTCTTATCACATTGCAAAATCATGCTTATCCGCCTAAATCCCTAGCAGCTACGTGGCATTCATGCATGTCAACATACGTCTGCTTATGATAACACCCAACTTTTCACAGTTTGAAATATCTATTATGAAGGACTCAAGGCGGTCATAGAATGCCATTAGGTTTCTAAATACGTACTTTAGAGGGATAAACACGGGTCTATCGCGCCTTGACAACTTACAAGATCAAAATAGAAGCCATGCTGCGATCACCAGGAGAGCTTTTTATAATTTATTGTACTTTAGAAATTGTTAACTGTACTACACCTACCCCTCAAACTTAGTTATGGAAAGACATGACTTGATTCTTTCCAAGGGTATATGCCTTTTTTCTCTATATTTGCAGGTGATCACAAGATAAGAATTTTCTGCCTCTTTAAAGATGTAAAGAAAACTTATCAAACTTTCAAGGAAGACTAAAGATGAGACTTGGATGATAATAACAAGTAAAACAAATCCTAATACGAGTTATAAAATGTTCCTCCATGGATTTCAAGACTTACTCGATGCATGGTTCAATCTAATGCAAACGAAAACATAAAGAGAAACGAAATGTTTACTTAATTAATGAAAAATGGTCTATTGAAGTAATCAAAAAGAAGCAATATTTTTTATAAATAGTTTTTGAAAACTAGCGCACCCCCCCTCCCCCCCCAACCTGAAGTAGCATACAAAAGATTCTTAAATTTCTTCAAATCATACTAAAGAAAAAGTGAAAGTTCCTAATAACTAGAAGCGATTATTGGTGCATTCCAATAAATGTACAAAACGTGCTGTCAGATAAAATACAGGGAGATCTGCCAGCACTATATATTTCATTTGACCACTTATCAATGGTAGGATATTTTACTGTACTCAATCCATTGCCTCTAATTTCTAATTAGCATTTTACGGAAACAGGACCTGACCTAGCTACTAACGTCCCAGCTTCCTTGCAACATTATACATATTTTAAGAGGAAACCCATGAAATATTTGCGAAAGTAAATCAACAAGATCAGACAAATGCCAAAAATAAACAAGGTCCCTGGATACAATTCAGTCAATCCAAGCATCATAAAAGCAGCATCTAAAGAGCTCACAACCCCTCTACTACATGTGTTAAATAGATCACTAATGTTAGAAATATTTACTGACTTTTTGCAGTTTGCTTAAGTATTTTCAGTTGACAATAAAGACAAAACGTACCTCTTTTTCACCTACAGGCCAATATGCCACATATTTTCTATGGTTTCTAAAATCCATGGCTCTGGAGAGTGGGCTTGTCTTAAAAAGGCACAATGCCCAGCTGAAATATAGCTTCTACTCACAAATCAACCCCATTTCCCCGTAGTTACCACCGGGTTACACAAACAGGGGCTATTGCAAAAGGCGAGACTTACTAGATAACAGTTCTCTTGTTGGCACTCAGTGTTTCACAAACCTCAAATCCAGAAGCGTCTGTGCGGTATCCGTCTGGCTACTTGGTCAAAACAGCCTATGTGTCTGTGGGAATACTCCGGCAAGCTGTCCTGGAAAATACTAGGCTACTTTGAGAAAGTGTCTAGCACGTTTTTTCTTCAAACATTCCATATGACAAGTATAAATTCAAATCGATCCCTAGTCTAGGTGAATCAGGTGTGCGTTAGGAACATGCCCGAAGATTGCAAAGCAACGAATAGAGGAACATGGAATGTTCGAACACTTAATGATGATAATGAATTTGAGAATATTTACAGAGAATTGAGTTGTCTGAATATTGACATCCTGGGAGTGTCTGAAACACACCTTGATACTGAAACCTAGAAAGTTTTGAAGCGTCAGATTATGTGGTAATCCACCTAAAAGATTGGATTCTATTCACAGAAAAGGAGCTGGGTTTACTATCACAATAGAAATTTCGCAAAGCCTGACTACAAAATCATTTCAGAAAGGATGATGAGTATTGATATCGATGCACCAGAAGGTGTCATCACCATCTTTCAAACATATGCTCCTGATATCAGTTACAGTGACAATCATCATTGACATTTTCTACCAACATCTTTAGTCAGAATTAAATTTACTCCAACCAAAGAGAAAAGACATTCTGCTTGGAGACTTCAATGCAAGAGTCAGTCAAAATGCTCATTGCAACTGGCCTACAGTGACTGGAAAATTTGGTTTTGGACAAATCAACGCGAGATGTAAACTATTGTTTGCTTTTCTGCGACATTAACAACCTGACTGCTGTAGATACACTGTAAAAGCAGAAAAACAAAGGTCATCTGTACACATAGACATCTCCTGATGGCAACAACAGAAATCAAATAGATTTCATCATCATGCAAAATGAAAAGCTAAATCTTGTAAAAAAACTGCAGAGCAACAAAAAAGCCATGAACGAAAAAGGTGGATATCATAAAATACGATGTTGAAAGATTAACTCAGGAAGCAAGTAGCACAAGAAGCAAGTAGCGTTTCAACAACAAATAGGAGGCCATTTTGAACCACTACCCAATCTCAAATGCAATATCGATACTCTCTATGGCAAGTTCAAAGATGTCATGCACAATGCCACCAAAGAGACAGTAGCAAAACATGCTGACGGTCTATCGAAGCAAGAGATAGTGCTGTGCGAGAACAGACGCAAAGCAAAGAGAGAAGTTACAAGATCCTACTAATGCTGTTAAGAGAACTCTCTACTCAACCCTTAACAAGGAAATGAAGAAGACAGTTAGACGTGTAAAAAGCCAAAACATGGATAAAAAATCAGTCTTCTTGAGGACCAGCTTGAGAGGAATGATAACCATAGGCTATTCAAAACACTCAAAGACCTCGAAGAAAAACCAAGGAAAGCAAATGTTAGTGGTGAAAGACAATAATGTGACGAGAGACAACAAGCAAAAGTACTCAAACTATGAGAAAATTCTTTTTTACATATTATTTGGATACAGAGTTTGCACATGACGAAAATGCATTGCGGTCTATTAAACCCATTATTGTAAAATCAGAAGAGGTAATAACCGAAATATCAATTGAAGAAATAAATAAACCTATAAAAAGTATGAAGAGACGGAAAGTACCAGGTGTAGATGAGATAACCAATGAAGCAATTAAGGCAGGCCAAGAAGAGAGGACGGATATGCTACATAAAATATTCAATCAAATTCTATCCTCAGAACGAAAGCAGCTTTTCCAAAATGATAGTCTGTCCTGTATATTAAAAAGGAAACAAACTTCTCCGAAAAAACTATCGAGCTATCTCCCTTCTGTCAATCCCGGGAAAAGTATTCCTGAAAATCTGGAGGGAGAGAGTTAATTACAAGTTCAAAGAAAACAATTACGGCTTCTGAACAAGTATTGGGACTGTAGATTAGACTTTTTTTCCCGTCAAGTTATCGAAAAGGCAAATAAAAAGGATATTCCATTGCATTTTCACTTTGTTGATTTCAAGGCTGCTTTCGACATGATTTGGGAAGAATACCCTCTGGAAGATGGTATCAAAAATTGGAATTAGTACGAGGTACGTCAGCACAATTAGATACTTGTACGATAACACTGAATGAGCAGTCACAATCGAAGGAACTCTAATAAAATGGTTTGCATTGCACGTTGGCGTGCGGCAAGACTGTATTCTCTCCTCAACATTGTTCAACATTTTCCTTGAGTTCTCCATGCTTGAGGTTGCAAGCTTACAAGATTTGCACCTCGGAAAGACCTTTCCACAGACATTCGGTATGTTATTTATTTCTACTATGTTTGAGAAACTACAGCTACTGACTAGTGAATTGGAAAAAGAATGTGCGAAATGGGGACTGAAGATTAACGCTATAAAGTACAAAGTGAAATCGCCTTAGCTTTCAAGTGACATTAAAATTTAAAGTGAGGTTGTAGAGAAAGTCAGTGAATCACATTTCTTGGATCAACTGTTCCTCATACTTCAGCCGATGTTAAAAGTAGAATCACCCTCGCGATCAATGCTTTCGGTAGACTAAAGAAAAATATTTGGTCAGAACATGAAACTCCAAATAATATTAAACTGATACTTTACAGGCTGAGACTGAGGCTTTTTTTCCAGTTTCCATCTATGCGAGTGAAGCATGGACACTCAAGGTAGAAGATATCCGCAAGTTGAGCACATTTGAAAATGAGTGCTTACGATGCATTCCTTGAAAAACACGTCTACATTGAGGTCGTCTGTCTGACATCATAAGGTTGCTTGGGACGAAGGCTAATGTTGTCGATATTGTCAAATGTGTCATCTAACTTGGTTCGGACATTTCGTGAGACGCGATGAATGTTCTTTCATCAAGAGAGCATGTAGAGAAGAATTCAGAAGGAAGAGAAATCGAGGAAAACCGAAAAAGAGCTATTTGAGCCAAAGTCGGAAAAGCATCAGCATTCCTATCCTCACGACTGAATGTAACGCCAGTGATAGGAAGAAGTGGAATCAATTGTCAGAACGGAATATGCAAAGACCCGAGGCGGTTTACCCAATTAATACCCTATTCACATGGAGAGTAGTTGACGAACGTCACGTCCCCGCAACGTCACTGCAACGTCGAAGTCTGTTCACATTGGCTACATGACGTGGAGTAAAACAACAAAGACATGTACAATTCCCAACTATTGAAATTGGAGCTGGATCTCTAGTACAAAGTTAGAAAAGTAGAATGCCTCCTTTACAAAGTAAAAATATTCAGTACTTTACGAAAGTAGGAAACAATGAAACACAGACCGTCTTTATACTGTAATAGCGGAACTGCTTACAACGGAAACACTCAACAAGATTGCAAGTATGCCAGCAGGTCTCGATAACACCATAGACTGATTATATTAAATTCATCACTCAGATAGAGGTGATAATATTGGCTAACGACACAGGCGTATTTTACCCAAGTGATGGTATACCGCCTTGCAAAAAATGGAATGAAGACCTGGAAAGCATCTTGCAATGCTTTAGCGCTGATAAATAGGCTCTCAAAACCGAATTATCTTCTTTGTTGATCATTTCACAAATACAAGCTTACATACGTTCCGCATATTCACTGTGTTTATCTATACAGGGATAATTTGAATTTCTTGGACTGAGAAGTGGGGCTCCCGGCTACTTAAATGCTAAAACTCTGTACATTAACGATACTTAGATATGCAAACTTTTAGCATTGCTCATTAATGTATTAGATTTGAGTTTATGTTTAAGTTTATGTGCCTTTTAGAACGGGAGAGGATGACGTCACGGCGTCTTTCGAAAATACATTGCTTGCATGCCGTAGGGTATTAAAACCATCCAAGCTTGTTTATATTCAAAGGAGAGTGGACATAGAATTGAGCACGGAAACGTTTCGGAATTTATCATAGTTTGTGGCAACAATATGGATTTATTTTTAGTGGTTTGTCCGTAAACTGTTTGTGTTGTTTTGCCGTTTTCCAAATTATGCCAGTTGCTTTCTTCC
>JAAAKL020002473.1:0-25985 GCA_010016065.2 Carybdea cf. marsupialis auct. non (Linnaeus, 1758) | reverse complement strand
TGATAACGCTGGACTTGGCATTCTAAAGCGAGAATAAAAGCTGAAGGTCTTTATAAAATCAGTAACGGGATTACTTCCACAAGTGAAACCATCAACACCAGGCCTGATGAAATCGTGGAATAAGTTTCGAAGGAACAAAGCACCCGAAGTCAATTGTGCTGCCTGTAATGAAATCACCTTTCAAGTAATCGTGTCGAGATATTTTCGTTAGCTATGATCGATAAATACAATCACCTTTAAAATGTTTCTTTACTCTGAAAGGTAGATTAACCTTTGAGGAAGAACCTTAGATTCCCAGACCATCGAAGCGAGATCGGCGGAGACAGAACACTTAACAGCCTGGTTTCCGAATATACGGAGGCTTTTGATATCACCCTGTAGCAGAAGTATGGTATACGACGTCTTATAGGGTCAGTTTGAGTAATGAATGCGAGGGATATCTAATTCTGTAACTGCAGATGTTAGCAAACATCGATGTTGTACCACCTGAAAGTTTATATTTTGTTCATTTTATTTGTTCTGATTCATTTTGAAAATATAGTAGCGAACTCGAATTTAGACGTTGTTAGTTACAAACGTGTGGATTCATATCAATAATTTTAATTATAATATCAAATGTTTTCCACTTATTAACAGGTTTACTACTACACACTATCCCTGTTTTGGGAAAATTATCAGAAAACACATTCTGCTTGGTCGTTACTATAATCATCCATGGGTAAAAAATTTTTTGGTATGCAAGTGCACAATCTGTATCACAAGTGTGAGTAACGTGCAAAGACGAAGCTCATTAGGCACCTAACAAGTGCTCTGAACTCTGCCAACACCCATATTTAAAACTGAAAAACTTTTCGAACGACAAGCCTAAAGTTTTTGGATGACGAATATGATAGTCGGTTGCATCATAAGCAAATTTTGACTAAGGTGGCAAATCAAATACTGAACAACTATTAATAACATATATAAATTCTCCTCATATACTAAAAGGATAGCTATTGCAAATGTTATTTTCTTTGCAACAACTTGGGGTTAGATACAAAAATACAACTTACTTGATTTGCAATGTCGTCTCCTCAACAGTACGTCAGTTTTCTTTAATACCAGCAACTACATCACCACAAAACGTAGACCATGTTCACCTGCATAAAGAAAATCGACGATAGTTTCATCAGTTAAATACGGAATCGACAAAACCCTTACGTATTTACTCCCTTGAAGATCCACTTAGTAAGTGGATGTAATAATAAGACAAATATCAGAGTGTACCCTTCTTCTACAAAAAACCAACGCATCAAATGCTTCTGGCCCAAAAGAAGATCATTTGTTGCAGCAATATCGAGAAGAGGTAACCTAACCCGATGCAGGATGGGGATGGGCAGTAGGCATGCTATACATTTTTTGATATCTTAAGGATGACTCAGCCCATCTTTGAATTACTTATTCGGGAGCATTTTGGTGATCTTTTTAAAAAATAATTCAGAACGATGATGCCATTGTCCCGAAATGCGAATAAAATGTCCAGTGGTTAGGTAATTTTTCCTTTTGTAAATATCCTTTGTATATATCCTTTGTATTATTCGAGCAAACAACATCATTAGAGATTTGTGCTCCCATGAAGTTGTAAAGGAACGAAAGAATTATTGTATTTTAAAGGAACGTTTAAATAACGGAAAGGAACAATTAATGTTAATATACGCGTGAGAACTTTAATGAACTCTAAATGATAAACAACATTTACTTTATCAAGGATTCTCCTTTTTATGAGGGTTTTTTTTGAGTTAAAGAAAGAAAGAGACTTTACTAGAACTGAACAACCTGATGATCCAAAGTTTTTTTTCTTGCGCACTTGATCTTCACGACAGCCATACTTAATTTCAAAAAGCTCTTTTTCGTAGTTCATTTATGTATGGATATATCTTCCAGGCTTCATGCCGAAGTGCCAATTGCATTAATGCAGCTAGGGGCCTAGCTACATTGCCACCAGTCCTGGGAGTGTCAAAATAACCTTGTCTGAATGGAGCCAAGTAAGCTGTACCGATGCAAGCCTTTAGATCGAAGAGGATGAAGATAAATGAAGTCGGTGCTTAGAGATCACTTTGGATTAAGAATTAGTATCATAATAGACGTGACTGAAACAAGTACACGGAACTAACGATCTAAAGGGTACCTGTAAAGAATGCTTTAACGCGCCTGTCACGTACCTGAACTCTGTGCTTGAAATCTTAATTAGTAGGCACTTTAAAGGTTCTTAACTCCATTCTGTTGGGACGGGGAGGTTATGAAGCTCTCATTAGCATACATTGTATTTGTCATTTCCCGCACTTAAATTATTGACTCTTATTGATTCTATTTGAGTTAGTGTAACTGACAAGTCTTAACGATTGGTCTGCAACCTGCAGTTTTGTGGAAAGCAAGCAGACTCCCAACTTAAAACTCTTATTTGTCGGATCAAATAGCTAATTTATACATACACGTTACTGATTTTAATATGAATATAAGTAGAAAAGCTTATAATTAACACAATCAGTAAATTTACCGTAAACGAGTCTAAAAAATATAGCAAGTGTAACGAATCTTTCAGCATCTGATAATTTACAGGTGCATACGAGGGCCTCCAAAGGTGTCCGATCAGCAGAATGGTAAGAAACAAGGCCGATCAGGATACGGGTAATTACGTCATCGGAGTAGAAATTATAATGATCATAACATTTGGTTTTAGCGACTTTAAGATTTGTCTAAATTTCTTTTGTTCCAATTATCTCTTTATTTTATCATCTCCCTGTAGTTCTACTTGGATCTACTAAATATTTCGGGTCTTAGCTGAAATAGCAATATCTTAGGGTTTTTGTGATTTCTGTATCTATTTTTGGACCAGTAAACCGTTCAGCACAGAGGAAATAGAACAATCAAGGAATATATTGTGCTTTTTTGTATTCAGTGAGATACGAGACGAGTGAACGAGGTACGTTGTAGAAAACGATGGAAAACTGTAATGGATACTAGGCCAAACTCTTATATTGCAGAATTTGATTCATTTTTACACGCGTTTGCGACTGCATCGTTGCAGATTTACCATAAACAGCCTAAAGTCATGAATCCTCAAACATGTGCTACAGCTTTTCACGAGGCAGAGAGTTCGTTAGAGCACAAACAAAATTTTAAAAAAGTACTGAAAATGAAAAAAATACTAACATTGACGTAGAATTTGCTGATGACCCGTATCTTGGCTTTCAAGTTTAGCCAACGCGTAGCTAACTCGTTTCTGTCCCCTGTTAGATTTCACACACTTTACTAGGTTGTAGAAAACTGTCCCAAAGCACTAGAAGTGCTAAATTGTCTGAAATTTCTAACTGATTAGAATATCACAAAACGAAGCGCCTTGCCTTTCATTCATAAGGTCCTAAGAGCTGAGGGGGCGCCTCATGAAAGTTTTCAAGTAATTACCAGAATAGTTTCGGCTTTTATATACAAGTTATGCAGCATACTTAGTTATACTTACCATTTTACTGATTATCTGCAGAAGGAACTAAACGGACTTCCAATTTGTTTGCAGATTTTTGTCAACTGATATCAAACATCATACAGTGGAAATTGTCCCTTTCCCGTTCCTTAAAATGTTTTTCCACTATTTAGCGTCCATGTCTATCTGCTGGTAGCGGTGCTCTTGTTTAACCGGCGCCTTGAAAGGGACTCCGCGCCACCAAATTGTCGAGTTCTTTTCACCTGAATCTGCAAGCTGTCAGAAAACAGAGAACATAGTTTTAGCTTGGTAAACATTTACAAGTTTATTTAATCATATAGTAAGCGAAGTTCTAGCTTCTTTATCACTTAACATACCTCTCCAAGAGGACGGACTTCATCTAAACTGATAGCCATTTTGTTCTTCTGGATTCCTACAATAGCCCTGAAAAACATGACCATTCACACAAAACTCTGGCTAAAGGAGTACGAAAGGAAAAAGTTCCCCTATTTATATCTGCCATTAACGGTCCAATTGGGAGGAGTTATAAAGTTTGTAAAAAAAGCCGAGCATGGATAATGAACAAAAACGCCCGAGAAAGTAGCTCTTTCTCACAGATGAGGTACATAACACAGAGGAATACTTGTGAAAGAATAGAACGCTAACCAACTGAGAATAAATGTAAGTTACAAATGATACCTATTAATTTTGGAAAAAATTTACCTGACGTCATATTGATCGTCTCAAACAATCTCATTCAAAACAACATGGGCGCAGCATGGGGCATACAAATTTAGTGCTGGGGTCGACAACGTACGGTCAGCGAACGTATTTTGACCGGCACACGAGTAAATATTAAATTCTTCCGTTTTTCGTGCGGATGGTTTCAGCTGGATACGTCCTATGAGGCAGGAAGTCGCTAAAAGTACAAATTCTTCATGTATGGGAGATTGGTGCCTGTGTGCTTTGTGTTATCACGTCAAATGTTGTTTAATTTTGTCAAAGGGCACTACTCTTGGTTAGCTCATAACATGGCATAGGGTTCCATTCCAATATTTCGACAGAAGCATATGAAGTAGACATTATAAAGTATACCCCCCTCCCCCCCTTACCGTTTCCAGTACTCAGCGACTTAATCTACTCACGAGGGCCTCAACTTCCACTTACTTTGTAATATCCTCTGATTTTTGTCACTATAAAGGATTAGTTGAGCTATGTTAAGTAAAACTTCAAACTCTCCCACATTTTAACGATATATGTTGTTTTTATGTGTACACTTAGATGAGTTTATAGTGTTCTGTTTGTGTGGTACTCGTTATTTGTTTGCTAAGCCCTGTGCTCCCTGTGGATTACTAGATAAATATGAAAGATTACTGTGGATTAAAAGACCCAAGTGGATTACTATTTGGTGGCCAATATTCAATACGGTATCCATGTGATAACATCCATCGTCTTTAATTGTATGTCTATTTTCAAGATCATCAAGTATATTAACCTTTGCATTTTTTCCGCGATCAGCCTCAATCTTTCCTTCGGCTACGATGTAATCTCCTCCAGTGTTCTGCAACCTTTTTCTTCTTGTGCCACCCCATGTACCTTGTATCACAATATTGCGTGCGGACTTCATAATAAATTTGAGAATCATATAGAATTCGTCCGTGCAAGTTATATGGAACTGCTTCGATTAGTAATCTTTACGAATACAACTTAAATCGCTTCCGTGGATTCTGTTCTGGAAACCATGTCTCAGAAGAGCAGAAGTCAACTTTTACTAGATCCCCTTCTCAAGAGGTTATTGGCCCCTAAAATAATAGTTGCAAACCACTTATCTACGCATTTAAGAAGTGCAGCTGTCGTTTACCCTCAGCTGTTATTCACGCTGAACTCTTCTGTTATTTCCAGTGCGTATTTCTCGCCAGAAATTCCGTTACAGTGACATGCTTTACTTTTCAAACACTTAGTGCAACCGACAGCACAACAAGAACCAGGCACTTTTACTTAAAAAGGAGGTGATATTCTTCGTATCATTGGTAGTAGAAGTTTTAAATCTAGGTCATTTGGGGTCTTCATCTTCTCAAAAGTATAAGTTATGTTATTTGCCCCATTAGTATGTTAATGGTATTTCACAATCCATTTCTGTCTTTTACTGCTTGGCATGCTTTCATCGAGTGTCCTTCACGACAATTCCATGATGTTGTCACAGCATCGAGGTTTTGATTTTTCCCTAACACCCTGTCTTTTAGAACATCAAACTTCATGTGAGTACACAATTTGGCCTAGCTGGACATTGTGACAAATGATGATGATGAAACATGACCAAAGTATGAACGTCCTCCTCAAAAAAAATCGACAAAAGTCTCCTTGAATTGCTTGTTTCAGGAAGAGCGCTCTATCAAGGGTTGTTAATCAGAGAAACGTAAAACAGTATTCGGTGATATCTAAAATTGAACCGATCGTCATTTTCACCTCATGCCCTTGGTGAACATAATTAGATTTTCAAAACTAAATTCGAGAACCTAGGTTCTTTTTACTGACTCTATGAAAATGGAGCAACAAGTTTGGTGGTAAAACTGTGGACACTCTGGAGTTAAAATTATTCTTTTTAAATGACACAAATATGTTTTTTTTAACATAAACGCGTCTAGAAGAAAACTGAAGAAGATGCAGCGGGAGACACATTTAAATTAAGAAGCCTGGTCGGGTAGAATTTCAGGAAAAAAAATTAATCCATGAAATCCTTTCTAACTAGATTAAGAGGTGGAACAGATCCAACTGGGAGCTTGGAAATATGTTTGCCACGTTGATTTTAAGCAATTTTCATCTAGAGAAGGTAAAAGTTCGGAGAAAAGTCCAAGATCCTACAAATTCGTAATATTTTGTAACCATTATTCAGCAGGTACTGTAGAGCTAATTTGCGTCTGCAAATTGATATGTGAGTGTTGCTTGTCAGGCTTATCGTCAGACGTTTCATTTGCTAACCTTGTAGAAGAACTGCAAAATCAACAAACTTAAATGAACAATGTGTCCCTTCATACATGTATCGAGCGTTCATTCGTGTATGCAGTTTCCTAACCCTTCCTAAGTCGATACTAGATACGCGACTTCCCCAAAAGCACAAAGCGCAACTAAAAGTGCCTGCTAATGATCAAGGACGAAATGACGTGGAAAGTAGAATTCAAGCCATAGAAATGAGAAGTCACCATAAATGTAGAGGTGAGAGCAGGACTTCTGGAGTCACCTGATGCAAGAGTTTGGTTAAAAAATTACATCATACTATTCAGGGGTAAGGGTTAACTATAAAGTAACAACTTCGAATGGTTAAGGCGAGGAGTATAAAGGAAAGGTTTTGTTGGTCTTAGGTTAGGTTTGGCAAAGTATAAGTTAGTTTAAATAGACATATAACAAATCTACTGCATACTTTCTAATTTACAAAAACAAATAATAAATAAATAACTGTAAATTATCCACAGAAAGGCTTATAAAAACATGGTTTGCATTTAAAATTTATTCTATACTTCTATACATTTTAACCTATTTTAGTCTAAGATGTGAAATTGTGGCATGACATGAAAGAGAGGATGGTGAGATTTAAAAGCTTCAAGACTATAATTTTGTTAGATCTCTACCATTTCATAATTAGCGTCAGCGGCGTTGATCTACCGCTACATACGTAAAGAGGTAATGAAAGCCCGTAGCAGGTTTGCAGCAATAGGTCAAAGGTCGCCCGCGTCAAAGCTTACAGCAGCTGACAAATTCGAGTCTATCTCCTTCCGTTGCCGATCTTATTCTATATTCTAAGATTTTGCACAGGGCACTAGGCAGTGAATATATTACAAATACTAGCAGTTTAAAATATTGGTCGCCAAACCGTAGCTTCACTATATTTGTATCATAACCTGGTGAAATCACAATCTTTACCTGCAAATTTTCCCCGCCTACTGTTTTCAACAACTGATTGTAAAGAATGGCATGAGGCAAAAAGACGGGCATCGATAAATAGAAGATAACCACAAAGTTGCTAATGTCTTAGGCAAACTCGGCTCCAGCCCCCTGGAATAAGACAGCTTATTTCGTTTTTGATGACTCATTCCTAAAGTACTACATGGAACACTGAGCAGCAGTGTACCCAATGGCGTCATCGTATGTCAGAACAGTAACAAATATCTTCTCAGAAGTGAGTTATCACTTAGCTTTCCAAGCGTTTTCATAATCGGTCAGCCGAAGAAACTGACGGGACACAAGTCTTTGTTGAGAAGAAAATGCTACTCTGTCTCTACTCAATTTTGTTACATACGAAACAATTTTGTATACCTATAAAACAGGGGTAAGGTTTAACATCGAGTTTGTCAAAAATAAGAAAGTGGAGTAAAACGAGGGATTCAACAAAAAATGTGCTTGAAACGTGATATGTTCAAGGAAATTACACTCACAGTTACTTTATTTTTCTACATATCGTTCTGAGTGACCTCCTAATGGTCAACGTACGACAGCAAGGGCTACAAGAAAGACACACACATATCTTCACATCACTTGGGAAAAGGGCAGTGGTTAATTCAAGACAACTGGCGTGGTGCTCTCAGGTTAATAATATGTGACAAGGAGCAACAATACATCAGAGGTTGTATGACCTGAACAAGGTGCAGTGATAAAATAAGAGAAAGCAGACTACTTATTGTAAACATTTGCAAGTAATATATGGCTAAGAAAGTGCTGAACATGGAATGAGACAAGCTATTCAGAGACGCCGTGTCACGTTGTCCATCATAAGAAATGATCCCTTCTCTTCTCAGCTGCTTACACCGGCTTTTACAACCGGCTGTCTTTTGCAATGGAGGGTTTCTTATCAGGGGAGAACATATCACAAAACTCTCGGAAATCTATTTATACATTCCTTCACAGTAAAGTGGTAAAATATAAACGAAATGCAAGAGCACTCTTGTTTATGAAAATCCATAAATGAAAAGGCAGTAGATAGATAAGTAATGAAGAATATATCAGTGATAGAGTTCCTAGTGTTCTTGTTATAAGTTACTAGAACGGAAATATTATATTTGGTGCTTGAGCTAGCTTGTTACTAACATCTATAACTTATGGTGATTTGAAGTGCGTTTCCGCTTCTTTTTATGTAAACGATGAATGATTTTTGTCCGTTTTATAGTCTTGATTTGCTCGTCGTCCAAGCTGTTCTCGTCGTTTGCCTTGTCAGTTAGAGACTTGTCTGGAGTTAAGTCACCGGTATTCATTAATTCTTCATCAGAGTTACTATTATCTGACGTTGATGGACGTTCTTCAACATGGATAACATATGAATCAAACATATCACTCTTTTTATGTGGGTGATCCATCTGAAGCTTTTGAGCAGTCTGTTCTTTCACAACATTAGAAGTTGATCTGTTTGCTGAAAGCATGTTGTCTATCAGTTTCAATTGAGGATACCGCTGAGATGTTGATGCTGTGTTAGGACTCGAATATCCTTTATTACCCTGTTTCGGATATATAACATTACTTAAAAACTTTCTTCCCAAAGGCGATGAATTTTTCATAATTACTTTTCCAAATAAATTTTTATTAGATAGGTAGTTTAACTTTGATACGTTGGCATTAATGAGGCTGGTATTTTTTAACGTAGTGCTACTACGTAAAGGCATAGTAGTATCTGACTTTGTGTTGGTTATTTTAGGACTTCTTGAGGCAGATCCCCTATCAGTTAAATTTGCGGCACTCGGCCGACCAGTAGTTAAAGAGGGTAACCAAGACGATAGCTGATTACTTGTTCCAAATCCACTCTGATTAAAATTTCGGATTGGGGCATTCATCTTTGATGGCCCCAGGACAACATCACCGTCTCGAGCAGTATGTGTCCAGTCTCTCCTCGACTGTACGCTATTAGGGGACCTTGCAACAGACTTTGGGGTAATGGATGGCACATTGTGTTGATAGCTTTGCTGAAGAAAAGCCATCGAAGACTTACTTACTGTCGGGCTTGCGACATTTGTGAATGTTTTGTTATGGATAAAAGGATGTGTTCTCCCGATATCCGTCATTACATTCCTATAAATTGGGGTTCCTTTGACTACATTCCAGTTGATACTGTTTGGCTCCCTGCGTATTGAAGGCACCAACAGTTTCTGAGGAGGAGCGGTTTCGGACGTGTTTCTCTGTAGAAAACGCGTCGAGAAATTTTGTGAACCGAAAGGTGAACGACTTAATGGCAGTAAAACATGCTCTTGATTTGAACCAGATGATGTGTTATTGACACTGCTCGATTTCGTACCATTCTTAAAAAACACAACACTATTAGTGTCACTCACAGTCTTTATACTGTTATTAACAGGGTTGCGTTCAGAAGATGTTACGTTTGAGTTTTCTAAGTTGGATGTTGCATTAGATATGCTGTTTTCATCGAACAGCGACTCCAAGAGACGATTAAGCTTATTAGTGTCAGGTTCAGAAGGGGGGTTTCTCGATGCTTCATGTCTAGCAGTAGTTATGTTGTACAAATCAGTTCTGCTATTCATCAAGTTTACTTTGTTATCAATCTGAACGCTGTTATAAGAATGATTATTACCGTTCTGTGACGAATTATCTCCAGGCAACAGAACAGGAGGTACAAAAGCGACAGTGCGATTCAATGTAACTTTCAAAGTGTCGTTGTACGAATTATCAAATCTTTTTAAAGGTGGTACAGTGATAAAATTGGTTTCAGATATCGACTCTTTATTAGTGTTAGTTAATGCCATTATTCTTGAAGAATTCACTTCAGAATGGTTGCTTTTTTCCAAAGAATTCGCATTGCTTCCGTTGAGTTGTGTACTTGGTGCTGCTGAGGAAATTCGGTGCAAGTCCAACTGATTTTGCGATGCATCTACGTTCTGAGTGGTTAGTGAAGAGTTAATCGTTCCCTGAAGGTTTGAGGGCCCTGCTGGATCTTCCACTGATGAATCGTTTTGCTTTGTTCGATTACCAAAGCCGGTTATTAGGCTAGTTGTGCTGTTTTTTAAATCTGATTGGCCTGTTTTCATTTGATGATATTCAATTTGTCGTAAAACTGGTAAAGTGCTGGCAGATATACTTTCCTTTGTTTTATTTTCTAGGGAAATCGGTGGCGAAAACTGACTATTTTGATAAGAAACTGGCGAAGAAGAGTTCTCGTTGGACAGCAATTGTGTGTGTGGCTGATGTGTGGCATTTGAGTTTATCTGTGTCGTTTCATTCCCTGCGAGGCTGTTTTCTAATGTGCCAGTGCCTCCCATAAATAAATCATAGAACTCGCTCTTTGTCATGGTTAATGCGGGAGTTGAGTTTGAGAATGCCCTTTGTAAGGGCGTTTTATCCTGGAAAAGGCCGATCGAGGAATTCTTCGTTGATGTCGTACTTAGTTGCGCAGAGGTCTTGTTCATTTGCAAAGGTGCATTTGTTGATGGAGTTGTATTTTGAAGATACGCAGCTTTGGAAGCATTTGTAGCATTCTGCAAACTGGTAGCAGGGGCATTGTAATTGTTGTTCATGGGCATTAAGGTTTTAGGTAGAGGTCGCACAGTTACCGTAGTCATTGGTCTGTGATCTGCAGCAGCGTTAATCAACTGCATTGCACTTTCAGGAGCTGAAGTCACGGTAGGTTGTAAAGAAGGGCGATAATTATTTACGGTTGTGATCAACGTCGGTTTAACCTTTAAATTACTTTTTGTAGTTATGTCTTCTTCTTTAGGGTCCGTTTGGGGCCCTGATTCCAAGTCATTTACGCTAGGAACCTGTCGTTCCTTTAAAAATGCACTCTTTGTTCTTTTCTTCGATTTTGAAAACCTCCTTAAGTTAAGGTGAGTCTGCATGCTCCTGTGTTTTGGCAAGTCCTTATTTTGACTGTTAATTGGTAAAATTGGCATTGCAGCCACAGACTCCGTCATTTTAGAAAGTTTTGAATGCTTTTTGTGAGCATGTTTTCTTCTCGCACCTTGCAGCAACCTTGCTAATGTTCCAAGTCTCATCAAATGGAAAACTCGTCGTGGTTTTGAACCCTGGTGGCCTCTTTTACCTCCCTTTTGCAGTTTCTTCCGCAATGCCATCCTTGGAATAATTCTTACAACTAATTTGTTTGGGTGTGATGTATGCAGGGTGCGGTTGGCTCTCAAGTGGATCACGGGTGACTTACCTCCTTTCGTCATTAAAACAAAGGGACGGGGGATCAAGAAAAACTTCTTAAGATGTTTCTTGGGATTGTACAGCTGATACAATCGATACATCGGCCTCATATCTGTTGGAATACTGGGGGTAACTGTAGTGGAATTCTCGTTTACCGATTCGTTTGCAGCAGTTTCGCGGACGTCAGTTGAGTTAATGAGTCTTGAGATATTTTCTGCCGATGCATTGCTATTCTCTAACGAAACATAGGGTAATAAGCGGAATTCCACAAAACTATTGTTAGAGAAAGATTGTGGTTCCATGACACCATTAGCGGAACTGTTAGTTGCGTTCAAAAGGTAAGGGTTTAATGGTAACGCAGCAAAATCAAGCAGACTCGAGGTATTAGTACTGTTACTTCTACTCCTCAAAACACGCTTCTCCGTCTCATAAGGAAGCAAAAAGTACGGAACAGATACCGGAGGATCTATGTCATCGTCTGTGCGCTGCCATTCAGAACTTCGTGGATGATTTGTGGCACTCTTACTTTGTTGAGAAGTAGGGGCCAACTTGGAAATTTTGTCTTTATAAAATGCTAGAACATCTTTTATGTAAGGATACCGTTTCGAATCAATGTTAGCCATTTTTATTAGATTAGAGTCAAAGTCTTTCCCCTTCGCCTCATTCTCTAGTGCCTGAAGCAAATTCAGGCCATAAGAATACTGGCGGGTAGAGCCATCCGAAAGACTGCGGCTCTTCGAAATTTCCTTTGGCTGTGGACTTGGTTTCACGTCATCCGACAGCTTCGATATTTGTTGCTCTTTCTTCCGGTAACTCTGTACGTCTTCATGCTGATAGTCTTTTACTGCTTGAAGGTCATGTTGCTCAAGGTTCATAATATACTTGGACAGCCATCCGTAAGCAGATAACGGCGCTTTGAGCGACTCAGCAATAAGTTGAGATTGAAGTGATTGCCTGTTCTGCCCGTTGTCTGCAATTCCAATGGGATAGGTGGGTATTTCAAAGTCTTTATCATCGCCCACTGTAAGGTCAGGGCTAGCTCTACTGAACTTAACGAGTCCGTTCTGGAATGTTTGGTCGTAAAGGGGCGGTTCATCGTCATCGTCATCCCCATCGATGTCGTCATCACTGTCTGGTACCTGGTTAGGTAGTCGCCGTTCAACCACAGCCACCTAGACCGATATCAAAGATCATGAGATTAAGATAGAGTAGTAAACTCAAACTAATATTTAACAGAATAACGTAACAATGGAGGCGAGTTGGATCAATCGGTAGAGAGCTGGTCATCAAAATAGAGGGTTTATGGTTCGAGTCGGCTCTCGGCCATTTTATCTGAAAACTCCTATTGCGAACCCAGAAGTAAAATGGGTATCTGGCGCTATCTGGGGAAGATAAGGCGGCGATAAAAGGAACTGGGCACCCTACCTCACCATGCCGTGCCTCAGGACATCTGATACTCTGGCAAATCACATCCCATACGCTCTGTACTGGAGTATGGGACTACCGTTACCTTAATGTAATAAATATCATTCGCGGGTCACGGGTTGGAGTCCTAGGGGCGAAATATCTACTCCTCTAGTATCTTTTCAAAATTGGGTATTTCAAAGTCTCTCTTCTCGGTGATACCTTGCAAATTTCAATAGGCCTTGGTACAGATCGATGGGACGGATAGCCGTTCTCGTGTGATCAAGTCTCATAGAGCAGACAGAGAGGCTGGCCTCTGCAATTGCTTAGAGCTGGTTGCCGATGCTCACTGGTGGAAGATTACGAGCTAATACGGCGACTAGAAACATTGAGTATATTGTCATCGTGTTTATCTAGCTCAATTGGTATAGCGCACGACGTGAATGCGTAGGTCACGGGTTTAAGCCCCAGTGGTGACATATTTTATATTTCTCTAGCATCGTTCTATAAATAATGAGACCAAGTTATAACGTTTCCAAAATCTTAGAGCAACCGATCTCTTGTTACATCCCAACATGGGTGCCTAACCACTTCCCTCTCAAAAAATATTTATCGCTTGAAAGAAGACGTTAAGGATATGTTATTAATTTCTCGCAGGTAATGAAATAATGCAACCGGGTTTTGACAAAATGATAAAAGCTTTAAATGAATGTATCTGAATGTTTTACCAATAAATCCAATAAATAATCTATTTGAACGAAATGTTGATATTATTTACAAAGAAACGTAGCGGGTGCAAATTATTGTCAAATTTTTAGCTTTGGATAAAAATGTGACCTCAGATACCGCACTAGCTTTATGAATCTGATCTGGAACACTTAAAGTAAATTAAAAATCAATCATCCGTCAACTTGCTATAAATAATACATGTTTTTATGAATATACAAATATAATCACTTAAAATCGACCAGAATAGAGTTACAGGTTTAAAAACAATACTCAGTTTTTAAACTAAAAACGAAAGAATTTAAAAAAATGTTACTACAAGACTCGAATCCATGTTACAAAAGACGTACTGGGTGTGAACGCGTGCATTGTGGAATGGATTCCCTTTAGTAACATATTTTCAATCCTTTTGATATATTTTCAAAAACTGATTATTTTAAATGATCTCATCTGGATGGTACTTGAAAATACAGCTACTGAAAATAAATCATGTAATAGAAAGGTTCTAGTGATTTTTCAGCCATGATGAAATCTTCTTTCTACACGTCTACATGTCCTCTTACACGTCTATAATATACCATGGGCTTTGGGATGATTCATTAACCAGATGGAAATCCTGCAGTACAGAAAGACACAGGTCTCCGCATTGCATGTTGATACGTTTAAATTTTCCTGTAATAGCCCTATCTGGAGTTACCTTAGTTGGTTTGATAACACTTCCTCTCCATTTCGTCACACCTTTGTCACCCGCACATTTTCATATGTTAGATAGAAAGGTCAAGAAAGATTTTATTAGTTTATCCACAATTAAAGAAGCGCTGGTACTAATAAGCCCCTCTTCAAGGAACGTATTGTGGCAAACGGGCCTTTGAACAAGCAACCTATAATAATATTTTGCGATATTTTAAAGAAACAAGATCTCTGGTCACACTTCTTCATCAACATCTCGCGAATATAAAACATAGTTTTGGCTTTTCACCCTTTGGCAAGAACCAGAGAAAACATAAATGGCAGGTGCAGGTAACACTCTTTCATCTTTATTTTACTTTCGAGACAAACTTTCCCTTCTCAACGAACAAAGTTCTAGTACTTGGTCATCCCGCGTATTTGAGACGTTCTAGCTTCTCGTCATCAATTTCTACTCAATATAATATCTACATTTCACGTGCAGAGCACTGTGACTTCTTGTATTACTTTACATCTGATGTACGATATATAGGGGTATTCTGCGCAAGCTCTGTAGTGCGCTTACCTCGTTATCCCGTGCCTGATCTTCATCCAACTCAAGATCCGGCTCCGTTTGATCCGGAACGTTTCTCGCAGCCAAGTATCGAAAATAGGCTAAGGGATCGATGGTATACTCAAAACCATCCACACTAGGAGAGAGGTCACGTGGTTTTTGATAGGGAGTTTCCGAAAGGGCGTCTAAGCCTGTATCCAGATCTACGTCATCCTGAAATGTGCGTTTAGAGAAATCGCTGTTGCTGTTAATATCTGTTGTCTCATAGCCACTGTGCTTGTCATTCCATATGTACTGTCGGGGGCTTCCTCTTTTTTCTAAAATCGTATGAGATGATTAAACTCAGATTAAAGGCTAACATTAAATGCTTAAGTGCTAACGAGAACCCCCGCACAAACTTCAGTAAACAAGTTCATTAGACAATAAATATAACCTTTGATAAGAAGAAGTGAAAGTGAAATCCAGAGGTTACGAAGTATAACACTATGATCCTAGTCTTGAATACTAGTCGGGTAGGTGAAAATATCGGTCACCCGTTCAAATCCCATTACTACTTGAAGTATCTAAATTGTATCCTTTGAAAAGGACGTTTACACCTATTCTCGACTTTCTTTCCTAGGCTGACAAATTACTATAGTTGACATGGCAATATCCAGTTCTGCTCACATTTACACAAAAAATAACAGAATGGACTTATGTGCAAAAACACGATGGCAGAAGTAGAGAAAGGAGTATTAATAGTAAAAATCTAAGGAGTACCCTGAATCCAAGACAACTCCGAAGGCTTACGTCATTAAACTAACTACATCTAGTTCCCATCTCAATTACTAATTTAACGTGAAACATAAGCTAGCCTTGATGGCCACAAAAATGGATTTTGGGCTTAAGCTAACTCTTCAATCTCCATCATCAAACCAGTCGCATGTTAGAATAAAACAATAGTCTAGCTTTGGAAGTTATTCTGATGAACTGGCAGCACATGCACACCACATTTTCAGCAAATGATCAAGAAATTTTCTTTTTAGCCATCACTAACATCATTAGTGTAGCCTATCTCCGGCACGTGAAACTTAGTACTTAAAGAGGAATGTAACCTTTTTAATCTAAACGCATATTCACCTTCCGCACTACTACATATTTTAAACTTTTCGAGGGACCCGATAACATTCCTGTGCATGTGAAATGTTGGTACATAAAGAAGTATTGAACCTGTTTTAATTTAAACGCTCCTTGACCTTCCATACTGCTATATACCCAGATTCAGAAGATTGGTGTTAGTACAACAGGTGGTGGCATAGAAAACCTTCCGGCGGGGTGTATACCACGTTAGAGAAGACTTCAGCAATAACAGACAAATATCTAGAGCACGAGAAACATCTGCCAAACGTAATAAAATTATTTCAATGTATACACCATCTTCGGTTTACAAGAAAAAGAAACTTTGATAAAGACATATGCCCTTGTCTCATTCGCAGGTGCGTTATTCCCAAAACGATCAAATATTAGTCTGTTTAAAACTTTTCCGTCTGCAGTGGAAAGATACGTGCCCTTATTTCTGGTTTTACTAATTTAACAGGAAACAATAGCAGTTATACTAATATAAGAGCAATATTATGTCTGTATGCAAAGAATTCTCTTTTCTCGCTCTAACTTAAGCCTCCAATTGTTCCAAATCTGCTTTTACATCTGAACCAATTTCAACATTCGTATAACAGAAATGGCAAGTTGTTATACAGATGAATTTATAAAAAGCAGAACAGTTTTCAAATACCTAGCACACCTGCACGGCAACTGTTTGCCAGTCTGGCTGTATATCCTTTACAAGAAAGACAAAAGTATCAAATGCGAATTTTAATGCCTCTAATTTTCGTGATACACTATTCCTCCTTCTACAAAAGTAACCTAGCTCAGAAAAGCGATGGCTAGCATTCCAGTTCTGCGTCTATTCTGATCATCTGAGGGTGGGTTTATAAAGTTCCGAAGAGAATACTCTATTTCCAGATATTCAGGTGCCTGTCTAATTGCACATCTTGTTCTGTAACTTTATCATCATCCGCCAGACTTGCGTCGAAGTTTTCATTTTCATCCTGACATTATGGTTAAATCGTGACCCCCCTTCTTTCCACACCGACACACGTTTTTGATATAAAAAGTCATTTTACAAGCACCATAATTCCCGCGACAAGCTGCAATGGCAGAAGATGAAAACCTGAGACTTTGATACTACCCATTTAAGACAATATCTTATGGAGGTTCTTGCGTCAACCTGGCCATTCTGTTTGTTGTTGAACTTGCATTTTTGATCAAAATCTTTTTAGCAGCAATGCTTGTTTTCCTGTTTGAAAGCATAGAAGATCCGACGCAATGATACTTTCGCATCTCCGCCAACTATCGGCCAACTATCGACCGCCAACTCTAGCAAAAGATCCTGGTTCAAAGCAGATAATTGCATATGTGAAAGTCACAGAAAACCATAAGATACTGAAAACATGTATAGTCCTCTTTTTTACTCTGTAGTACCGAAGTAAGTGGTGGTCATTTAAGATCTACTTTGTAGTGTATAGTGTGAATCGCGAGAAACAAGCGAAGAAATACTAATAAAGCTAAAGGTCATGTCTATTTAATCTAAGTACAGAAATTGTTTGGGTTGCAGAAACAAGATCTGGTCGACAACAGATACTGTCTTATGTCTTATACTTTTATACCAGTCTTCACGTGCATTTCTTTATCAGAGCATGCAGGCATATTTTGGACAAATTTTCGCTTTCAAGCAGATCAATGGAAATAAACTGAATTAGGTAGAACCATTTGCTAATATTTACGACGCCATGTTATTAGTGCGAATGTAAACACCAAACATGATCACCTGTAATTTACTTATTTATTTATATTTTTATCACCAAACATTTCTTGTAATTATTGTTCCTGCTGGCAATGTTGTGGTCCTTTCAGTTGTTATTACTTTTGAGGCATTTTGGCTCTTTTTAGTTTTGGTTTTTGCTGCTTTACCATACCAGGAGAAAATAGGGTCCAAGAAAGATATTAGTATTACTGAATTAGCCACTGTTGTTAAATCATGATCTCTCAATCGTGAAAACAGTGAGGATGTTATATTTAGTAAACTTTATCGAGATGTAAAGTTACAGAACAAATAAATAACAGAGGAGTTAAAAAAATAAATGATTGCTTTTGGCACATTGTTTTTGCAACGGTATTTTCTTGTATTTAACGCTCAGTGTCAAAGGAAATCTAAAACATAAAGCATCCTCATAATCATTATTGTTATTTATTATTATTACTGTTATTATTATAAAAAGTTATCACCATCATTACATAATAAAATATAAGAAAGTACCACGAATATCACGAAACTGCCTATTGTAATTGTAATTTAAAGAGTGATTAACTGCATCGATAATGCCAAAAAACTGCTAATTTACAGCATCTCATTTTAAATGCACTTTTATTCAAGAAACAAGAGTTCAAGTAAGATATATTTTAGAATTTGTCCTATCTATGCCTTTTTACCAATGATTCCCAAGCGCTTTCTCAGTGTTAAAGTTTGGAAAGGATCTAAAATCAGGATTTCCGCAGAAAATTAATGTGATAAGAGATAGTTTCCTTGAATGCTAACTTCAATTTTTTGGTTCAACATAGGCAAATATTTATCTTTCATAATCTTTCGGTATTATCTTGAGCCAGATGCACAAAAATCTCTGTTTTAGAAAGAATACTCACGAATGACCTCCGCTTAGTTGGTGCTCAATATCTATTTGAAATTTGGTCGGCTTCGTCTTTCCTCCTCTTGTGAGCGAGTTCTCTTGACAAAACCTTGTTTATCAACTAGTCAAAACTACTAATAACATTGTAAGAGTTCTAACTCCAGCAACCATGCGATAAAAATCCGCTAAAAACGTTTTACGTACCTGAACTGCCATACGTTCTTCTGCAATTGATTTGCAGAAGTAGTAATATTAGTAACAAGGTTTCCATATTGGAAATCGAGTTTGCGAGGCGAAAAGTTTCATGCTGAGATCCATTTAGAGCCAAATAGGATCCATTACCCCAATTAAGATGAACAGTATCAAATGTTTCAGCCTAATCACTCGAAGATACTTCAGCAGGTCTCTTATTCAAAATGTAACACCTTCATTAATAAGGTGAACAGCTACGACGCACACAGATTGTACCAAAGTCAATTCCCATTGGTCAACCTTTTAAACCCTGCATGTAAGAAAAACAAACGATCTCAATTACTCCAGTTATGAATATCATGTCGCTCAAATATGTAGATTTCGACAAACAAGGGACGGCATTTCTATCATCAATTTAGCCTGGTTTTACGGATACTGAGACGAAAAGGGCTGCCCCACCTGCATTAACCAGTGTACCAGATTTTGACACAAACGGTTTACGTAAATGGGATAAAGCTCTTGTGTTATAACATTATTTAAATTTATGCAGAATTTGTTATGCTAGATACCCATTCACCAAATTCGTCGTCTTAATTGAGGCGTGCTCCTGTTGTCTGAACAAGTATTTACCCTTCAAAAACTGAATTGCCACAAACGATGTAAAAGGGGCATTCAAACTGCTCGCTTCATTTAACTGTATCTATCAGTCCCTCCTTCCCTTCTCGATGATCACTGTTGCTGGCTTTCTAAGCGTCTACATCCTCTGGACTCCACAAGAATAAGCACACAGCTCAATATAGTCTGACAGCAAGTTTCCAATAAACGATAAAATAAACATTAAAATACCAGGCTATAAGTATAAACACATTAAAAATGAGAACATTAACTACTCTTTAAGACATATGCTGTCACCTCTTAGTTCATCTCACGTAATAATAATCAAACCTCAAGGCCCTTGTATTTGAACGCGATCTTCCTCTATGAACTCCATACCCTGTCTTACTGGAACTATCTGTCGCGCTCATACAGGTCCCCTTTCAAATTGGGTACTCAGCTGTCTCCAAGTTTTCGTCTTCCAATGCCTTCCCTGCTCCAAAACATTAAACAGCATTATTCGACTTTCACAAGAATGTTGATATCATTGGACCGATGCGAGATGTTAAATCTCGTTTCGCAGTCCTCCAGCCCGTGATTCCAAGTGAGAACATGACCCGATATTTATACAGTGGACCCAAAAACAAGGCTAATAAATGTGTAATGGGTAGTTGGAGACTGATCTCTAAAAACACTGGATCGAGCATCTTCCGTCTGAAAGTGAAGACAGTCGTTGGACGCCATTTCAGTCCCCATTAAACAAAGCTTATAAACAATATTACATAACATGGCGGACTTTCCTGCGCTATTTTCTCTAATGGGGGTCAGTACTCGTTACTACACTCTTTGGCTGTTGAAAACAATAAGAAGCTCGATATTTTTAGAGATCAGAGGTAGTTGGAACATTCACCAATAAGGGCCCTTTTAATTGGCTGGGAATACCATGTGGTGGTCATCTCTCGATAAGGATCTGGTAACTAGTCACGATCTAGGACAGGGTCCAAGCTAGTTGCGAAGTATGTTATAACCTTACACGGATCGATACCTCTTGTAATCTTTCGGGTGAATGGTCAACAATCAATCTCGTTTCAAGAGCAGTTGTTCTTCCGTCTCTACGTGCCGAGTACGATTACATTTCACATCCAGGATACACTGTTAATGATACTCAAGTTATTACTAGACTTAGGCAGGTATTTTTAGTCCGGGGTTTTGAAATCTTTTGAAGCTGCGATGCCAATAAACAATATGATATGATATGATGACCCCCTCCCTTTCCATGGTGTTCATTCAAATATAGTTAATGCAACTTTCTCATCAATAGCAAAAAGAGGTTCACTCATTCTTATAGAAATCGATATGTGTTCACCGATGTCTTGCAGTGTTCATCATGCGTATCACAGACCATAATAGAAATATAACAAATTCTTTCAATGTCGTTTCATTACAAAAAAGGTACGCATTACAACGTAACTTAAGTGAAGGATGAGATACGGGTGACGTACGTCAGTGAGATAAACCAGTCTTCCTATCTGTGGCACCGTTGTTGACAGAACTCGCTTCAGGTCTGGCTCGCCTCTTACTCTGTCCTGGAACTTGGAGCTTTTTCGTGCTGCGCAGCTAAAAAAACTGCGTTCCCGATCCTCAGTTTGAAAAACCCTGATGTAGATGCTATTATGTATAATTCCATGAGTACCCTCAAAGTTCAGCAAATAGTTCGTTTTCCTTTATATATAATGGTCACATATACAACCTATTTACCCCCATCTCCTATGTAACTTCACATTCTATTACGGGGTCTACTCTTAAGCTCAGAATGGAACGTGACGTTGGAATAAGCGGCGAGATATCAGAAAAGGAATAAAAACTAACCTTTGAGTAGTCTAGCAGCTTCCAGTGTGATTTGGTGTACGTTTGAAAAAAAATTGAACAAAAAGTACAACAACTGCCAAAATCAAGAAACTAAATTTTGTAAATAACATCACGACAAAAGTGGGAACAAGAAAGAAGTAAAACATATCACGAGACATGCTCTACTTTAATAAGGGAGGATTGGAAACGCTTGTGATGGGGAGCCTGGAAAACCAGTGATAATAAATAGCTGGAGATGTCCGTCTGTTCAGTATTCAAGAGTAAGCACTAGAAACGATCACCTGTCAAAGTGTCATCGGGATAGCTACATGCCTGCGTACATAATTAAGATAAATGGCAGAAGTGGAATGCCAAATATACTGACAAAGAATAGAACAGAAGTCCAAATTGAAACAATTCCCCTGGTCTCAAAAGGTACAACACAAGAAGTTAATGCGAAGTTGTAACGTGGGATATAAACTGTCTATATAAACGGCACATCTGAAATATATTTATAATTTGAACAGTTGCTCCGTACTTTAAAATTGCTGATATTCCTCGAAACAACCTAGATTCCTTTTTGTGTCACACATTTAAAGACCAGAAGGATATTTTGCGAATAGTACAATTTATAAAGGTTTCTGATAAACCTAAAAAACTAGAAATGCTGCCTGTATTTCACCTCTTTAACTGCCAGGTGGTTCAGTGGACTAGAGCTATCCGTAAGCTAGAGCTTAACCCTTCCTTTTACTGAAATTAGTTATGGGTATATTAATGACAATACAGCCATAACTAATAATTAAACCACCAGGAAAAATAGTAATTGACATCACCGACATAAATGCAAGGTGTTTATGACTGACGATTCCTCTGCTTCGGTTGGCATTTGATGAATATCATTCTGTAGCGTTCAAAGAAAGGCAGATCTCCTACGCACGTAAACATTCATGCAAGTAAAAAATAAAGGAACATGGGTAAAATTGCTCTTACCTGGTGATTCTTTGCTTAGCATTACATCTAGCTTCACTACCTAACGATAGGCATCACAAACTAAAAAAACTGAACTTAATTTTAATTCGATTAAAGCCTTTTTTTATTCACCACATGTTTCCTTCCTTTCTTTTTCTCCTCTTTTTCAAATGTCACTTTTTGCTTTTCTTTGCTGCTCTTTTCTTGTTATTCACGCAGCTGAGCACTTACGACCACGGTGCAGAAACTGTTGCTTAGCTAAACGTACCCATTGAATTCCCTCTGTGGCCTCAATTCGAACCATTTCCGTTTCCAGGCCTCTCCGAGAACGATAACCTGGTTTCAAGTTCAAGCTTTATATGGCAGCAGATACAACTGCGGGGTATTATAACAAGGTTACCTTTTTTTCCTGAGCGAGTAAAAGAAGAAAATTAGCATACTTTCTTTTGGATTCTTCAGGAAATTTTTTAATTAAAATTTAATAAAGACTCTTTAATTACGTGACGTGAACATTCCTATGGGGGAATGAAGTGTGACGTCATTTTCTAACGACCATTGAAACTTTACAATATCAATCACTCACTGTAATCTTCAGGTGGATGTAGACAGTCTGTATAAATATGAGAACGAAGGACTTAAAAAACATTGAGATAAATCTTGTCAAAGTTTGAAAAATGCCTACCGAAACCTACTTATTCGAACCAAAATTCATGCTTTCATGAGCTCAGAAATATTAAACGTGTTTCCTAACAATCCTTTGGAGATTTTAACGTCCGTTACGTTCTGATGTTGGTTCGCTTGTCACAGTACGAAATTGGCGTTCTCAAGGAAAACGGATTTGTGACGTCATTAGTTAAGCACTCGATTGCAGTGGTCCACAACTGTTCCTCTCACGGACCGTCCTTTACGTAAGCAATGCTATTCTGCAGACCCCTTAGGGAATATATGCATCATATATGATCCTATTTTCAAAGTAACAGCCCCAAAACAGACAAAATCAGCGTTCACTCAATCAGATTCTCAACAGGTTGAGGGCCCCCAAAACATCCTTTGCAGCCATCGGTTTGCGAATCACCTTTCATTATTGGATAAGTTCAAAAACGGTTTCAGAACGTGAAGTAACGACTCCATGATCTCGCTTCGGCTACTGATTGCTAGCATAAACATTGAAAATCTACAATGCCACAATATAAAATTACGGTACAAGAAACAAGTTTCGGCAGATAAGTATAGTTCACTAGTGAATCGTATACAAGAATTAATCAGCAACAAGTTCTCAACTACATTCATTGTCTCTAGATCGGTAATCCCCTGTACAAATATTTTTGCTTTATCAAGTCAAAAGATAGGTATCTGACAGAACACTTTGTGTAAATTACACAATACCCTGATAGCGATGTCTGTAGACCAGAACCGCAGAAAAATTTCCTCTGTTTAACTTAAATGATTTTGACGCGATTAGTTGTTTGATATTCACATAATTCGTTTTACACCAGTGTTTGGAATGCATCATTCATGAAATGAAGACATCGTAACTGAAGATTATTGCCAAGATTCCCAATCGTCATCGTCATCTGCATTATCGTCATTGCCATCCTAATGGTAGAAGGAAAATTATACAAAGAGGTAGTGACTTGTTGCATCGGGGGGGAAAGTACAAAACATGATCATCGCGAAGTTTGCCTTAACAGACTCATTTACTTGACCACTTGTTTACTTAAGATAACAACCACAACAGAAGAATACGTTCAACCTTCGCACCAATCCAACCACTTCAAGGCAATACCTTCTTCAAGGCAATCCCCCGTTTCAAAGCAATCCACCCAATTCAAGGCAATCCACCTCCAATCTCCACTTAAGATACAACATCCTCCACTACGCATAATGAATGGGGACTCTCTAGACTGCTTTTCAAGCTAGAGAGACTTCGCATTCCCATCATTGTACAGTCATATAGGAAATGGTTTACATGGAAAGAGCAAATTGGTGGAAATATAACAGTACGTCTTGACAGAAATGTCGCCTTTGTTCTCTAATATACAATCAAGTTCAGACTCCATACAATAAGAAATCCATCCAAAGTATCCCTAAAATGCCCAATGAGAATTTCCAGCTCAACATGCACACCGAAAATTTCTGTGCCGAGGACACTAAAGGAACTGACAAATATTCTTTGGGAGTCCAGTTTTTCTCACACTATTTTATTTTACTGGGAAGTTTTGGCTTATATCTGCTCATAAAATTTGGGTTGAGTAGTTAACAACTCCCTAAGTCTCGAAAAGAAGGGGCGGATTGTTACTGTAGGGGGCTGGAAATACCCCCAAATCTAAAAAAGTAAGAGAGGTGGGTGTGGTACTCAGGGCTTGGGAAAAAGTTGACATTTAATGAAGGAATCAGCATCATAAATACTCCAAATAATTAAAGTAATAAAAGGCCACAAAGTTGGCCCTGAACAAATCATGAATGTAAAGTATCTTGGAAGGAAATTTTCAATTCTATTCTGAAATCTCTCCTCTAATTTAAAAGCGGGATGGGCAAAGGGGTGCAATACTTATGTCCTGGGTACAAAATATTCGACAGAAAAGAAACTGAGGTGAGAGGCGTCAAATAGAGACCCAAGAGTAGCTCAACCATTGTCATACCTCGTCTTTTTCGTCATTGATATTTGACAGCATCTCCTCAAGTTCTGCATCGCTCACGACGTCATCATCGTCGTCATCGACGTCATTTCTGTCACTACCCACATCCAAATCGTCGTTGGCGTCTATGCAAAGGAGGGGAAGGAAAAAATGGATCTGAGTCAGTTGCAAAACACTATTTAGAAGGGAAGATACTATAATATCGGAGATTCAAGATCATGGATTAGGCAAGATCCGGAATAAAGTAAGCAAATAGTTAAAGACGCACTACATCTACTTACGCATCGTTATAGTATTCGAGTTATATATACTAGGTGTAACCTATATGTTAAAAACAAACATGCAAAATTTTAGTTGATTAAAGATTTTACCAGTTAAAATTTTCGTCACTTGTTACAACATTTTGTATCTTTAACCCGGTTTTCTCGAATTAATTTTCATCTCATTTCTGCCACTTTAAACCGACTGTTTTAAACTGCACAATACTATCAGACCCAATACAATCAAATAAAGGAGAGTAGTTATTGGGCCACCTACTCTGTAAATGGCACGGTGCTATTTTTGGAAAGCTGAACGACTTTTTTTTCATAAATAACTAACTATCGGGTTAATTAGCATCGGTTACAAAAAAACCCTCAAAATACTAGTTTTGGTTTAGAATATAGTCAGCAAAAAACGTTAGCGAGATAGAAGCTAAGACGTTTGAAGCCAAAACTGCCATGGTAGATCCTATGACGCAACCCAGTATAATATGGTACATCATAAAATAAAAGCTTACACAAGTATTCTAGACGTAGTACTGTCAGAATTCTGTCAGTTTCACTCACAAAGATGATATGACTTTAAAATAAAACGATAAAATATGATATGATATATGATATGATAGAATATGATATGATATATGATATGATAAAACATGATATGATATATGATATGATAAAACATGATATGATATATGATATGATAAAATATGATATGATATATGATATGATAAAATATGATATGATACATGATATGATAAAACATGATATGATACATGATATGATACCCCC
>JAAAKL020002472.1:0-25992 GCA_010016065.2 Carybdea cf. marsupialis auct. non (Linnaeus, 1758) | reverse complement strand
AAAAATTTAATTACCTGAGGATTTACGGTTGTGCAGTTTATACAGGGACTCTAACATCCTATTCTGTGAATAATCATTGGAGACCAATGCTCTTAGAAAAAGGGTTTACAAGGAATACGGATTTTTGACTTTAGTCGGTATCGTATATGCTCTTCCCTGCTTCACCTACTCCTCCCTGCTTCACCTACTCCTCCCTGCTCTTTTCCTGCTCTTCCCTGCTTCACCCGCTCTTCCCTGCTTTGCCCTGCCCTGCCCTGCCCTTCCCTGCTTTGCCCTGCCCTGCCTTTCTCCTCTCCTTCCCGCTTCCGTACATGTTTGTTTAGTTTCTTGGATGGATTTTATTTTCCCTTGCCTATACTTTGTCATAAATGTATGGTGTCTTGTATTTAAAAACGTTACGTATTTATTTTTCAGCCGAAATATACATCATGGTCATCCAATCGATAGGGTTAACCACGTTTCACGAGCGACAAGCACGAGAGACGACGATTTGCCTAGTAAGTATTGTATCACATACTTTCAGGGTTTCAAAAGAAAGCGCTCTACCTTCTCTAAAATGTCTCGTCAGAAATTTTTGGGAGAGATAAATAGTTATTGCCATCCGTTTCCTGCCCCACACATACAAAATGGGTTTATGGTGCCAAAACACCCCGAATTTATTGTAAGTGTATTGGCCATAAACATTTTTTTTGTAAGATAAATATCAGGCTAGACAAAGAACTGTCTCGTAGCCACCCCCTACTAGCTGTGTTCCCTGCTAGCTACCTCCCCAAACAGCTAAATTCCTAATTAGCTACCTCCCCTGCTATCTAGCTGCTCAATTAGCTACCTCCCCTGCTATCTAGCTGCCCAATTAGCTACCTCCCCAACTAGCTACCTGCCCAACTAGCTAACTTCCCTATGAGCTACCTTCTCAACTAGCTACCTTCCCAATTAGCTACATTCCCTACGAGCTAACTGCCCAACTAGCTAACTCGCCTACTATCTACCTTCCCAGTTAGCTAACTCCCCTACTAGCTAACTGCCCAACTAGCTACCTTCCCGACTAGCTACCTTCCCAATTAGCTACATTCCCTACTAGCTAACTGCCCAACTAGCTACCTCCCTGTAGCCACTAGGTAACCTGTGCCTTATGCCAAATACTTATTGTAGTCCCAGGCTAAACGTGCTTGTTCCCGTATCTCTTTGGCACCTTTCATCCATCTTCTCCATCAACGAAGTCTGGGTTTCATCACACGTGCATTAAAGTAGCGATAACAACCTCACCATATTTGGAAAAGCTACTACAAGTTGCAGCAAGTTCGTTCTCTTACTGTTGATTCAAATCTCACATCATTTCAGATTAAATGGGAAGACGTCTTTTTTTTTCGAAGCGTATAATTATGGAATGATTATTTTAGTCCTTACACAAGACTTTCGTACATCTAATTGACAAGTCTTATCAGAGGCAGTTATCCTCAGCCATAGAATATCTCCAAAGCAGCAGATGCGATAATTTGATTGATAGCATTTAGCAAAGTGAGGGAGATGCAGATGCGTTTAGTCTATAGCGTCATTGGTTCCAAAGGAAACACATCTTATCTCCATTGTCGGACGGTCCCACTGTCTCTAAAAAAGAACAAAACTTCTAAGGTTATTTTGTTGTCTATTATCACCGATGGCGATTTGTTTAATTATATGCAACGGGTTACGAAGCTGTCTCCAGTTTCATGATAGTTTGCAAAGAGATGTCTAGAAAAGAATCTCTCTAATCGACCCGTTAACAGCAAAACGAGGCTATACACACTCTCGATCACTGATCTCTAAAATATACTGGGTCGAGTATATTCTGTCTCAAAGCGAGGTCAGTCGTTGAACGCAATTTTAGTCCGCATCAAAGAAGTTTGTAAACATTACTACGTAACATTGCGGACATTCCCGCGCTATTTTAACTTTTGGGGACTTGTATTCGTGACCAACCTCCTTCGCTGTTGGAAAGAATTGAAAGCTCAATCCAGTCTTTTTTAGTGATCAGTGCTTTCAATTGACAGTGCCTGGATTATGGATGAATATGTTAGTACCTGATTACTTGGATATCCATGTTTAAGAAAGTGTAGATCAGAACATGACTGATAAGTGACATAGCTCATATTGTAACAGTTTCCAGAGACGTTATCATGACACCAGTATCACCTGCGGACCTCTTGCCCTATGTTACAAGAGCTTCGAAAGATTAGAGTGCAGAATTGCTACTTTGTTTATAGAATAGGAATATGAATTTGATGCCACAGTGTTCCATAGTCTCAGCTTTGAAGTAATATCTACAGAATAAAATCCTGATGGGCTTGTATAGCAGAAAATGTTTTGCAATCGTTTGATACATTTTCCATAGAGTGTATCGGTGAGATAAACAGAGCGTAACCACGGGGTTTAGAGTGGGGCATGTAGATAGGTTTAAGGAGTCCCAGGAGTCCATAGTTTTGGGCTTATATATATATATATATATATATATATATATATATATCAGTGATTGGACACAATTGGACAAACATAAGATACCCTGACAATATTGTTGTTATGGCATCATCCGAAGAGAAACTTAAGTCTCTACTTGACACAATGACAAGAGCAAGTGAAGAGAAAGGGTTGAGCATAAACATCCGGAAGGTAGTTACAATGGTCATCAGTAAAAAGCAAGAAAATCCGAAATGAGAAGTCGAAATGTACTAAAGTAGTTCAAGTAAAAGAAGTTGATTATCTTGGCAGTATGATGACATCAAATGGAAGATACAACAAGGAAAGATGTTGACGAACTGGAATGGCAAAAGATGCGCTTCAAAAAATGAGCAAGATATTAAAGAACCAAAACATCTCAGGCACAAATTTCTCAACTTTTATGTGTACTCGGTGCTAACATACGGATGTGACACCGGGACCATCTCGAAAGCAATGGAGAAGAATATATTAGCTGCTAAAACATGGTTTTTGCGCCGAATGCAAAGGATGTCTAGGATTGAGCATGTATCAGATGAAGAAGCATTACGTCGTGCGGATACCCAAAGATATTTGACTCACAGCATCGGGAAGCGTCAGCTAACTTTTCTCAGTCACATCATCAGTAAAGCTAGTCTAGAACATCTTGCGTTGACCGAGAAAATACAAGGCACACGGAGAAGATGCAGACAAAGAATCACCTACATGAACAATATCTCAGTCAAATTAGGCAAGCGTGCAACCGAAATTTTCACGCAGCTATGGACAGATTTTTCTTGAGTATTATGGTCGCCAACGTCAGTTGACATGGCAGAAGAAAGAATATATCAGTGATTAAAACGTCTATTAAATAGTTAGAGGGTCGTAACAAAATATTTTTCCTGTGCTTACGCATCTGGGTTGATTATTCTGATGTTTTCATTAACACATTTGGACCATATATATTACTGATCTGCTACTTACAAATCGACTATATGTTCTCGGATATTTTGCAAATGGAAGACTTGTTGGACTAAAAGAGGAACAAGACATCGCTAGTTTATAAGCAAAGATCCCCTCTTCCTCGCCGTGTGAAAGAGATAATTAAAAATAAGGAAAGTGTAGAGTAGAGGTTACACAATGGTAAAAATCGAAAAAGGGGAGAAGAAAAGATTACAAGAAGATGCTATCCCGCGAGCGGTGGAAGGAAGCATGATAAATTAATGAATTAAAATACAATTGGTGGATAAATCTTGTCGAAGGTAAAGGTGAAAATATAAAATGAAGATGATTGGATAGATTTCAAATGGTTTTTCAGAAGGTTCAAGAAAAGGTACCAACGTACAGGGTGAAAATCATAACTATAGTTTTTCAAGCATAATGATTCCCTAGAACAGGTAGAGCATGCAATACAAAATACGAAATATGACAATGCAGTAATGTTAGCAGAAAATGAAAACTTGAGGCCAGTTCCGATAGAGTTGGATAGCATGGCATGTGAAGTGGTGTTTCCACTCAGATAAGGTCTGAACTCGTTAGCATATAAGAAACACTATTACCAAGTTTTAATTGCCTAAAAACCTAGAGGTCAAGTGCAAGCTATCTATATTGGTTCTGCCGACATTTAGCACAAGATTTTCTCCGTGAAGTCATATAGCAATACAAGAAATGCACAGCTTCATCTATTTTCAAACGTTTTCTGACGTCAAGGCCATATTTCGGTGAGGAGGCCTTTAAAGACCATATTTTGTACAATGGCAAAATATGATGAAAATACGTAAGATGAAAACGTTATTTAAACCTTTTCTAGTTGAGTGAAAGTCATTTTGAAGACGATAAAAGATATTCATGATAAAAATTGTAATCTCATTATTAGAATGATTGAGTGTTTGAGGAGAAAGAACTTGAATTGTTAATAAGCTGGTGCGGGAGGGGCTAGAAATCAATACCAGGGGAGTTTGTTTAAGAGATGATTAGCGACTGAACACAGTTTTTTTTAGAAATCCGAGAGTTAAACTGTCAAAAATATGACATTATTTTTATACACAAGAAGTTGCATGTAATGGAACGACAGGTTTAAGTTCTAAAGCAGGTAAACGATAATATGCACTGTATAATACGACCATGGTCGTGAAATGGCTCCTGTATCGGATCCCCTTTTTGGACTCCAATGAGGCTTATATGGAGGTATAATCAAGTATTCCCTAAAAGTGAAAGTTGATTAGGCCTTCCTTAAGGGTTATTCGACAGCTCGTGATATTTACATAAGGAAAGCGTTACTTTGGGTATTGCTTAAGAGGAAGGTTTGTTTTAGGGTGGTCATGTTTACACCAGGAAAGCGTTACTTTGGGTTTTGCTTAAGAGGAAGGTTTGTTTGAGGGCTGGTCATGTTTACAGCAGGAAAGAGTTACTTTGGGTCTTGCTTAAGAGGAAGGTTTGTTTGAGGGCTGTTTTTATGTTTACACGTTGAAAGCGTTACTTTGGGTTTTGCTTAAGAGGAAGGTTTGTTTGAGGGTGGTCATGTTTACATAAGGAAAGCGTTACTTTGGGTCTTGCTTAAGAGGAAGGTTTGTTTGAGGGCTGGTCATGTTTACACCAGGAAAGCGTTACTTTGGGTCTTGCATGCTGGGAAGATTTCTGTAATTGCTGATTATGTTTTACCTAATAAGTTCTCGTTTGTTATTATTTGGAAGAGATCTTCTTGGTGGTTATTTTCAAACTTTTAAACTATATGCTTTACATTATAGCTTTTGCCATGGCAACTGCGGATCAATACCTTGTTAAATTGCAACTATGAACGACTGTAGGTCACTTGACCTAGTTCCATGACATGATGATGAAACAAATGGTCACAAAAAGTTTAATATGGCCAAAGAAATCACGAAATAAAGATCTACAAAACGCAGAATTTTCACCGTTATTTCTATCATCTCATTTTATTTTCGACCCCGTTACGATCCTAATTAATCCACGCCCTATGAAATATCGTATGCTAAATTTAAAAGATCTTAACCGTAGGTAACCCTGAGTTTCGTACATTTGCTTCATTTTCAACACAGGAAGGAACGTCTAAAGCCCTCAACTCGGAGGTAAAAGCTTGGGATAATCTGTCATTTCGGTGAAGATTTCCTTGGGGCCTTTTTAAGTTGTTGACTTCAAAGGGCTGTTTCATTATTGGAAAGTCTGGCTTAGTGCTCTACTCAGAGCGGTCAACACCAACTTAATTAAAGTATGCAACACTTCTTGATCGTTCAAGTCACGTTAAGACAGAAAGATTTAGTGAAGATATAGTAATGTTTTCTACACCAACGCAAACACAAGACTAAAATCATGATAGGAAATGGGGCCCTTTAGGATTGAGCTATATCTAACCCTCGGGGTGTTATAAAATATCAGTACGTATGTGATTGACCCTATAAATGAAGGGTAAATACTACACTCACACCCCTAAGAGGGAGAGAAGGGGGGAGTCCTGCCTTACGTAATAAGGCTTGTTATGTATATGTACAATACTTGCGGCAACCTGCAATTCTAATCTAGAGACAAGGATCAAGAATTAGAAAGAAGTCAATCATAGATCACACAACAAATTTAATTAAAAATTTAACCAGCATGAGTGTTTCCAACGGTTTTTATATAATACTATGTAGAGTATGCCGTTACCACGGCGTTACCCAAACTGTTCTTGTCTAACCAGTTTAGTCTATCCGCACTGCACACACACTGAACACACTGCAATCTGGAAAATGTCTTGATCATATTCAGCTGATTAAAAACCGGTTTACACAACAGCTAATTATGACGTCGTATTTGATGCTAACTTAAGATAATTGCCTGGCGCGTGCTTTTGGAAATATACACGGCATACCAAGTGGCATCCCACTTGGAAGCAAACCTGTATAAACGAATAGAACTTTTTACTCCAGAATAGCATAATCATCTGCATTAGAGGTTTGCTGCTTGCAAGCCACTCGAAATAAGGATCAGACTACATTTTCAAATTGTGTCACGTGGCATGCTGTGCCATTGCACTACAATTACTGAAATGTGATGCCAAGAGACAGGATTCGCAACTTTGGTTTGGGGAAGTAAGAGAGACCTTGAGTTTAAATAAACGAGTAAGCTCACCGTATAAAATCCTTAATAATATAAATCGTGAGCTTTTTTTCAATGGATTGAAAGGGGGTTTTAGAAATAGGTTAATGCAGATAAAAAACATTTGTAATCATAAGAAAACATTTGATTATTTGATCATATTTTTTGCTTTATATGCGACAGTAAGAGCAAAATGTAATTATAAGGCCAAAGGGCTATGAATATTTCATTTTCTCTTATATTATATTCACCAGCGCATTGCAACACTAATGATTTTAAGCATGTTGACTTCATTTTTCTACTGACGCCCATCCTCTAGGCATGAAAAATGTAAACAACGGTGAAATGAATCATTATGAATCACCTGTAAATTAAATATTGCTATCAACCACCGGCTCCACCACCGAATATCAAATGACGAGTTTGACAACTCCTACAAAAAGGGTATCACATTCAAATGATTAAGTTCTTTTATTATACGGACCTCCGATTTTCAGAACTTTTCGATTTTTCGAACTTTTCGAACTTTTCGATTGTCCAGACTTTTTATACCTTCCGGGATTTTGGATTTTCCGGACCAATTTCTCATATCTTTGTCCCCAGTAGTACGGGTGTTCTAAGATGTACTATACTAGTAAGTGCAAATACTCTCGTCAGACTCGATATGTTTATCCAGACAAGAAGTGATAAATCTCCAGAAATGTTTTTCCGTGCCCTCAAATTGTAAATGTTCGCTTATCGAAAGATACGTTTGCTTGAAATATACAATTTAATCCTCAGTATTTCGCTATATGAAAGATTGCGTGAAGCAAAGCAGACATATTTGTTCGAAAAGCTATTCGCCGATCCTCTCCAGGCAATGAAGACAGTTGAAGACTGTCGAGAATCGGCGGAAAGCTTTTCGATCAAATTTGTCTGTTTTGCTTCACGCAATCTTTACGTTTTGTAGTACCAAGAACTTTTTCATATTCTCTTAATAAAAAAATCTTTAGAAATACTCTTGTTGATGTTTCTTTCCGGCATATAGTGCAATACAACAATGGCCACATTTAAATATTGAATTATTTGATATAAAATGATGGTGTACGCGAAATCGAGAGAAATTTGTCGTACTCCATGAGTGAACCACATGTCTGTCGTTTTCATTTAGACAAGAAGTCAGCCAAACGGAAAGGGATGATCATGCTGACAGTGAAAAATGTCGTAGGGATTTTATAGTTTCTAAAGCAGCAACAGTATTGATCTTCTCAGCCAAGACGGGGTGACTAAAATGTTTGATGTTACTATTAGTATGTTTGAAAGCTTGCTAAACCTTGGTATCAGCTGTCTTAAAGTAAACGACGCCCCTCTTTCATGTTGGCCCCCATGCCAGGACCAAATCGTTAAATATGCTATTCTCGATGAAACTTCTACTATGCGTTTCATGAAAATGGTGTGAATAATCAGAATAAGATCAATACTACAGTAAAGTCTTGTTCCAATGACGTGACGAGGAAATTGATGACCTAAATTATGATGACAATCTGTATTGATAATACTCCATCACCAATTTTTATTCCACAATCCAATTATGAGCGTACGTTATTTTCCATAATCTTTCAGAAAGATTCTATAATTATCGATGCCCCTTGGTATAATCTGCAATCTAGGAAAATCGCGAGTTAAACAAGTCCTAACAAGGCAAATGTCCTAAGAACACGAGGAAGGGATATCGTTGACTTAGCCAGCGAACATGTGAAAAACTTAACTTAAGAGATAAATGCACTATGCTAAGAGATAAGAAAAGTGGAAAGGCAGCCCGAGAATATATACAATAGTAGTCTTATACATCACCAAAACGACATTTTTGATGTCAAATCATAGACTGATATGATTCAAGTACAATATATTTGTTTTTTCGTTTGCTTGTTCGACTTTATCTTATCATACCTCTCTCCCGATCGTTCTGACGTCTGTGGGCTGCTCAAAATACTTCAGTCTTCATGGATGTGTCCGTTTCCTGTCCTGTATTCCTGGCGTTGCCAAACGTACCAGAATATATGTTGGTCTTTAAAAAATACTGCTAAAGAATTGGTAGACTACCGCATTTTCAGAGGGCCGCAAATACTTAATTTTGTCTCATTTGATTCTAATATCAGTCTGGCTTGTCTCATTATATCGGTTGAAAGTCGGATAAGGTAATAACAGAGAAATGCTGAAGATGTTCGTGAAGTTCCAAAGCAAGTGTGTATTTCCGTAAGTAAATGAAAACAATCTGAGCTAAAGTTGTTTGTTTTTTTTAACATTTTTATCATTTTTCTGTCCAGACTTACATGTTGATGCTCATTTAATCCTTTTCCATTTACAAGTGCAATATTTTTTTGACTAACGGACTACTTGGTGCATAGATCTTAGAAATTGGTCCGGAAGATCGAAAAGTCCGGATAAACGAATTCCGGAAAATCGGAGGTCTTGATAGTCAAAGGCGTAGGCCCCTATTGTATTTATTTTAAGTCTGCAGCTATGCCAAGCTGGTTAGTAGTAGGTTAAAACAGAGTATAGTCTATTATGCTGGACGGTTCACAAATATCGAAGTCGAACGTCAGAAATCGAGTCGATGGACTTCCTTTGCTCCTTTCCAATCATTTTTGTAAGGTAAAGATCATTTAAGCGTAGTTTATCGTTAGCGTTTATACATAAATTTGGGGTAAAAAATTGGAAGTGAGCCGCTACACAAGGAGGAGTCACTGCGATTACAAAGGGGATCGGGAAATAATTCCATGAGTATCACAGCTTTGATAGATGATGCAATGTTCATGGTCTGTAAGACATGTTTCTCTATTGAGCAAGGTAACATACTGTAGCGTATTGAGGTATGGGAGACAATTAGGCCATGCTTCTCAATCATGAGGTAATAAAAAGCTTAGGTTGACCTATTTTGCATCAAGTTAGGATAGTAGGAAGTGACAGAAGTAAAAAAAAAAATAGCCTAAATAGGCCATTCCAGCAGTGAACTGCTCATTTTTCTTCAGCAGCAGATTTAACAACCCAGAGAACAATAATATATCATGATGTCTTGGTGGGTTCCCTTCCCCCAAAACCTTCCTGGGAATCCTTCTGAGTAATTAAACACAATCATATTTTCCCAAGGGGTCCTTTCATTTGCACACAGCGACTCTGAGGCAGCATCTTTGTAAACATGTACAAATTATGATAAGTGATCCGAACAATTTTTTCTTTTAAAAATCGTATTCTGCATACTGTTGTCAACTGACATATGCGTCCAATTATTTAAAGGCTTCCTTGCAGTTTTAATTTTATTTGAAAAGAGACTAAGTAATAATTTTCCAGAAGAATTTGTTGGTCAGGAGACATGCCTTAAAAATAGATATAGTGTTCATGAGCATGAGGACTGTTCATATATTCGTGTTGATGATAATGAAGTCAAGATGTGATTTTCCGCCGCCAGGATATGTCTGCCCATATAGGTTTTGCTGTTGGAAACTTCCATGGAGAGAAAACAGACCATTTTCAGTTTAATACTGGTTGAAATAGTTTCCAGCGTGGGTAGGATTGAAACCTTATATTGCATTGATTTCTAGGGTAATTGCCAATGCTATAGAATCGAGTGAACAAATTCGTGAAAAGCACTGGCATCTAGTTCATTTTATGAAATACAAGACTTGTAGCGGGAACTCACATATACTTCAGAACTGTCGTAAAAAGAAGTTGCCACGATACTAGACGATATCCCTTCTACTGTAAAGAGAGGCAGAGAGCTTGCTAAGTAACGAAGTGCCATCAAAGTACCGGAAAGCCCATATCAAAAGTTTGGGAAGAAAGATTTTAACACTCCTTAAATTGAGATTATATCGTTCGCCAATTCTTAAACATGCCGCTAATATAAAACTTATTTTATAGAGAAGAGAGAATTAGAAGTTACTTCATTGTTAGAATGTGCATAATTAACTTCCATTTTCACGGCAAGGTCTATCCTTGAACGGCCACTTATTCGGTGGTGCTTTCAACCCAGATATTACACGAGTTGTTAATTAAGTCAATATATCATTCACCTTTATTCTAAAAACATTATATATCTACTTCAATCCAACCTGGCATTTCAAAGCCAAGTTCTAAATCCATTCATCACTTTAGCGCAATAAATGTCGTCATGCCCAGCTCATCCACCCTCCCAATGTAACTTGGGAGTGGTTTTGGGCGTGGCTGATTTCTTTTCCGTGAGTGTATTCCCTCCTAATGGTGTTCTAAGTGTACTTCTGCTCGCCTCTGCTACTTCTGGTCACTTCTACTACTTCTGCTAAGCTCTGCTACTTCTGCTAACCTCTGCTACTTCTGCTAACCTCTGCTACTTCTGCTACGACTTAAAGGGTTTGGTACAGTACGAATTGCAGGTGATCGCTGCCATCGTATGTTTTAGGGATAGAAGCAAAAAATATTTGAATAGAATATATTACGTTTATTTCAACTTGTGAAGATTATTCCTAAAGATCGTCTTTGGACTGCTTACATGAATTGAAATACTACATACAAGAGCAACGTATTTGTTAACCTATTGTTTGAGTAAAACAGAGTATGTTATGCGTAAACAACATAAGACGTTTGCAAAGTATTTAAACTTTTTTTTGCTCGATGCAGAAAGTTCTATGTCCTTTCATCCTCGTTATCTTGCATTCAATTGATCATTGATGCTGTTTGCCTTCACAGGATTTGCCTTCACTGGATGTGCCGTCACTGGATTTGCCTTCACTGGATTTGCCTTCACTGGATTTGGCAAACACCACTGAGAACAGCACATGGTTGAAAGAATAAGTTAAGAATTGAAGTAAATATTACACTTTTTTAAGTACAGGCGGACCAAAATGTCACCGAATAGAGAATTATTTTCATTTATTAATTAGATGTAAATTAGACAGCGTCTTTCGGCTCTTAAATTTTACAAAAATGTCACTGAATTATCTATAATTAAAAATCTTGGCAAACGTTGATTACATCATTCCGACATAGCTAGTTATCTATTTGGAATCAATATGTAAAAAGGGAAACTCTCTCACCACATTGATATTTACTTCTTTATGAAATATTTCTTTGTACATTTATCGCCATTGTAACCTTTTTCTCTCTATGATACGACCTTGGGTATGATGGTTCTTCGTAACTTCTGCCACGTGTTTATGTGCAGGTCTGATAAGCATGAAAGTAAGGTTGCAACGTCTCACAATACCACAAACTCTTCAGATAATCATGGTGCAAAATACCGGAACACGACTGTGGAGGGCTTTTAAGTAGTTGAAAACACTGATCATATTTTTGCTTACCAGATGTTTGACTTTAAACTTTGATTACGGAATGAGCTCCCTGCAGTCTAAACAGGATCTTGTTAATCCAAGTAAGATTTGTAGGTAGCCTACTCCAGTTAAATAAATCAGAAATGCTCTGTGCTGCGACTTAGCTCAATATCTGAGAACTAAGTAGTAGAAAGTGGTATTCTAGGTCGTTGTTTTTTGAGCATTGCTGAAGCTTAAAGGATCTGAGGAGCCGATTGTGTTACATGCATCGCTGCAGGTGGGTAGCTAGATGGAGAGGAGGGGGAGACCTCATACCCTGCCCTCGAGATCATGAATAGGTTTGCCCTGATGTTTCCCTTTATGGGATGTAAAATATACTCAACCCTGGCAATTGTGATGCACAGGCAATTATTACACATTCGTTAAGGCGTTATAATGTGTAATGTCACTCATGAAGACATGAGGAAGTAGAGAAATAGGATAGTTACGACCCTACCTGAAGATGGGGGATTCTTAAGAAAATGAGCTCGGAAATATACGGGTTGAAGTAAAACCTGTGTATAACATGGCCTAATAAAATGCTTGAATCTGAAACACGACAGATAATTCTATAGGTCAACCAATGACTGTTTGCACAACTACAGGGGAATCGAACTGATTACGTCTTGACCTTAAACTTTCTTCAAATTGCGTAAAACGTGATAATAACGTGTCTGCGTTTTAGAGGTGATGGTAATCTTGACACAGATGTCCAAATCAATTTTAAAGCAATTGAAAAACATTCTATTGTTCAATTTTATCATCGTTCTTCATTCTCAGAAACTTCGATGTCAAAGAATTACTGGCGCAAGAAACACAATTTGAGGATATTTGATGCGCCGGTTGTCGTTTTTGAAAGTTAGCCACGTGTTTTCACATCAATGTTTACAGCCAGAACTGGCGTGATATGCATTTTGCACTGACACATTTATGTGCCTAGTAAAATATATACGTGATAGTTTTTTGCTTTCCAAAATTTGGCTCTTTTTAAAACCTTTTCACGACTTATAGGCCTACACTTGTTCACTAATTTCAATGATGTTGTTTTTTGCATAAATCTAACGTGTATTAAAAGCATGCCATCGCAAAAGCGAGCACAAAACAAGTTTAAACGCGAGGGAAGTAAAAGGAGTCAAACAAAGCTGTGTTTAAAGAATAAATGCCTGGCTCAGTCTAGGAATTCCTCGCATCGGTCACTATCGTCGTCTTCTGTCGGAATTTCAAATCCTTCTGTCTCCTGTACTCGAAAGTGCAGCTATTATACCAGGAGCTTCAACTGTGGTGTCTGCGTTGAAAAAGCAATCTTAGTTTGTCATAGCTAAAGGATGGGAATCATTGTCGTTCTTCGCTGTAACCGAATCACATGTAGCAGCTGATCTGAACTCAGTCGAACCTTCTGCTATGCCTGCAGCAACGTCATGCATATATTTTGACGGCAGGTCTACTGAAGATGAGGAAAGGACTAAATTATCAGAGACTTGCCATCGTGATTATGACTTGTGTGACTTTTTTGGGAAAATATGTCGTGGATCGGAGATCAGGACTGCGCAGAGTTTATCACGGGAAAAAGTATACGTATTACACAGAACATCCAACAGTTTTGATCGTGACAAACTGTTTTCAAAGCAAGTGAGAAGGAAAGGTAAAACATTCAACTTATCATACAAAGCATCTCGGTTTAAGAATTATGCCAATGGCATGTGTACAGCAAAGAACTACCAGGAGGCTTATGTAAAGTCTGTGTACTGTTTCATGACCCCAATGCCAAAAACCGTGATATATTCGTTCGCAGGCAATTTCAGGATGTTTCAAACCAGAAAAAATAGCCGAGCACTCCAAACAACAGTACCACATTCGTGCTCTTAAAAAGAGCCTGGAAAACACCTTTCTTATGACGTACAGAAAAATGTTGAGTTTGACCCAAACAAAGAAGCCAAACTTAAGCAAATCAAGCACATCCTGCAGCGAAAAACCGAGGCCATCATACTATGTGCTGAACAAGAGGTCATTGTGAAAAAGATTGCTTTACCAACGCCAACTGCTCTTAGGCAGCAAACAGGGGGAATGTTGTTGCTATCATCGAAACCTTTGCTAAACATGAAGAGATAATGCAAGACTGTCTTCTGTATGGTTTGCGGACAGCACGTTACTTGTCTTCTCATATTCAAAATGAAATAATAAGCTGCGCCACTGAATTTATCTGATCTCGTCTCTTCTTCAGAAAGGTGTCAGCGTATACTCAATCATCGCTGACGAAGTAACCGGCCGGCACGCAAAAAAGAAAGATGACTATTGTGTTTGAGGTTTCTTGATTTCAGTAATACCAGAGAAGCTAGGATTAAAGAATGCTCTTCAGACTCTCTTCACATAGAAAGTCAGCCAACTAGGAAAACAATGGGACAAAGAACTCTTAAAGCTGCTTCAAAAGAACCAAAATGATTTTGAATGACTGGTACGGGTAATCATACGATGGAGCATCATCAATGCAAAGTGAGAAGAATGGTGCGGTCAAGTATGTACAAGAAGAAATACCTCGCGCGGAATTCACGCATTGCAGAAGTCACCGCATTATTTTGCCGATTGCACTGGCTTATAAAAACCAGTTCATTGCAAAATTTATGAACACCTTATCTTCCGCTTGTTTCTCTTTTAATTTTCCGAAACGCCAGCAATATTTTAAATTGCTGATAGAGTTCTACGGGAGTGAATTGGCTCCAAAGGCAATCATTACGAAAAGACGAGAAATTGTCGGGCTTGTCAAGACACTATAGGTTGATCGCCATTGAGCATACAAAAACTTTCACTCACTCTATCCTATTTCTTGTTGCCTTTTTATAAATAAAAACACTTCTACGCACTCACGCTAACACAGGGCCTGTATTGTGCTTGCACCGCTTTTGATACCCTGGTGGCATTTTCGACGCTTTTTAATGGTCTTGAAGCTCTAAATCCACTAGTCGTCAAACTCCAAGAATACACAAGAGATATACGGATTAATTTACAGAAAGCAGAGATAAAAAAAATTAGTGTTAGAATATTCAAATTCAAGACTCTTTGTCTGGTTTTGGATCCTTTGAGGTAAATAAAAACTGAAAACACTTTCGTTTGCAAAATATTACTGTCAGCGTATAGAAGATCCTTCTCTATTTCCTATCGTCATCATTTCTATCATAATTTTCATATCCTAATGTATTTCTTTTCATATGTCTCCAATTAATTATTTAATGTTCAGAAAATTGACATGTGAAAAGAAAAGTCTCCATCAGTTCCAATATGAGGTTTAAAAAGCAATTCTATTTAACTGATTATAGATAAACCTTTCTCCCTGATAGCTTTAGGATCTTCAATTCGAACGTAGAGTTAATGAAATTCTCTGCTTAATCATCTTCAAGGACACGAATTGATGGTTTGATATCATTCTTAAGGTATAGAGTAAGTAAAGGCGAGATATATAATAAATGAAATTGGTTTTAGAGTATTCAAAATCGAAACTCTTTGTCTGGTTTTGGATCCTTTGAAGTAAATAAAAATTGATTGAAAGCACTTTCGTTTGCAAAATGTTAGTTTAAGCATATAAGAGGTTTTTTATCTCGATTTTCATCATCATTTCTATCATAATATTCATATTCTGATGCATTTCCTTTCAAATGTCTTGACGTAATTATGTATAGTAACGTAACGTAATAATGTTTAGAAAGTTGATGATTGAAAAGAACAATCCCCATCATTTCCATCAGAAGGTTTCAAAAACAATTCCATTTAACTGATTATAGATAAACTTTTCTCACTGATGGCTTTAGGATCTTCAACTCGGAACGAGGAGTTATTATAGTACTCTGTTTACCTTTATTCAAGGCCACTGGTTGACATTTTCTCCAACTTTCCTAAGGTTATAAGTAATTTGAAGCAGATGCAAAGTTTCCTAGACGTCCCGCTGATTTAAGGGAATTAAAAGTTGTAATTACTTGGGCAGAGCACTTAAGTATTTGATTCTAGGTAAGTTGCCCTATCCACACTTCAACATATTGCAGACTTCGTCTTTATGAATAGCTACAAAAGGAAATATTTATTGAAGGGAAGTATGATGAGCCACCGTAATTTTTTAGAAAAGAGGATGTGTGGTACAGATGAAGTTCTTTCTAGACACTGTGATTAATCTTTCTACATAGATAAGGTAATAGATGGGCATGTAAATTACCAACTTATTATTCAAACGTTATCTTACATATATCTACAACAAGAAAGAAATATTTACCTTTCTCCAGCGTTGCCCTGTCAGGAAATACTAAGAAAGGCAAGTCTTTTCGGTGCTTTCGAAAGCCATGACAACGTTTGAGAAGGCAATTGTCATAATAAAGTGAAAAATAGTGTAGCTCACTCACTCACTCTATTACCTTGCACTTGTGTCAAACGTATCATCTCTTAGCTAAAATTTGAAGTTTAAGAAATATTCTTAACATGAGAGGAGATAACTTTGCCCGGTGACCCAGTGAATTTGCTTACTGCACTAGTATAATAGCTTTGAAATTAAGCCAATATTCCGTACACCAAATTCCGCTACTTACCATTCAGGTTAAATTTACCTCCAGTTTCCAAGACATCATGAGATCAATGTCAAAGAAATACAACACTAATTCATTATTTAAAAAGAATTCAATTCAGCTACTTTTCCTTGTGACTTTGCTGTGAGAAAGATTTATTCCATTGTTCGTTTTACCTGGCCAGTACTACTAGAAATGTACACTTTTTAATTTTTATGTTGACCCTTTCTAGCCCTTCTATGATTCATTATAGCTCTAACGTGTCTATGGTACTAGTTTGGACGTCCTTGGTATATTTTAAGTATGTCTACGCAGTTTTAATCAATTTTACATTCTTCACCGCGGCATCTATTTATTTTATCTGCGTTTTTTAGACACCAAAGACACAATTCATTCCACCTTCATTTGTTTATCTCCAAAAAACAACTACCCTAAAGTAAAGTTAATATACCAGTCCGGATTTTTTTTGTACTTTATCAATTTTCATATTCTCCATGTAGAAGAAGTTTGATTCTCAATACATCTAAAAAGTGGGCTCTTGTTGAGAATCAGAATTTCTTGGTTTTGACCGTTTTTGATGAGAGTGTCTCGGAAAACGTTAACTGTAGACTTTTGAATCTTTTCTTTCTCAACCTAAGTTCAGGAGACGGGAGCATTTTAAGTTTGACAGGATTTTGAACTTTGTCATACTTATTGTACTATCCTTTGGTACCAAAGTAGTGAAGAAGTTTAAAACTTAAATGCTGTAGTTCATTTGATATGGATCCTTTTGTCTACCAAGGTCATGGATGGTCAACATGACACTTTTGATAAATTTGCCCATCAAATTTGCCCATCAAATTTGTCCATCAAATTTGCCCATCAAATTTGCCCATCAAACTTGCCCATCAAACTTGCCCATCAAATTTGCCCATCAAATGTGCTCATCAAATGTTCTCATCAAATTTGCTCCATCAAAATTGCCCATCAAATTTGCCCATCAAATTTGCCCATCAAGTGTGCTCATCAAATTTGCCCATCAAGTGTGCTCATCAAATTTGCCCATCAAATTTGCCCATCAAATTTTATTGATCCTACAGTAAAATGCATTTGTTTGTAATAAGTAGCAATAAATAAAGGGAATGCAGCATCATCTGGTTCCAAGTCCCAAAAGGATTTTGCGTTAAAGAAAAATTGGACCCTGAATATACTCCTTTATAGTTTAGTTTATGAACAATTCTAGACCACCATCCTTTTTTTCAATCGCAAAAAGATAACAGATCTCAAAAAACATTAATCATCAAAATACTTCTATTTGATGACAGACGTACAAAAAGTAAAAATAAAAATGTTTCTAGTCTTTAATACTCCGAGTACTCCCTATCTCCTGTGGCAGAGCGGGGGGTTATAACTTACACTGTATCATTGAGTGGTTAGTTCACCTATTATCCACAGATGTTCCCTTTAGTCTGATGGCATATGCCGTTTTCCTGAATTCATCTATACTTCGCCATCCCTGCTTTCATTCCCCCTTTTGAACTCCATTATGGCAGTTGCAGTCATTGCATTGTGTCGGTTGCAGTCATTGCATTTTGTCAGTTGCAGTCATTGCATTGTGCCAGTTGCAGTCATTCTATTGATTCTTGACAGGAAATTTTATGCCGTCGTAGATGCTATTATGCACCATCGTGTGTTTTCTGTGAAACGGTTTTAAGTGTCCACAAATCACAGACCACTGGGGTGCCTGACTGATATGAAAGCTATGATTGCTGCTGTCCAAGGAGATAGCATCACGTACATTTTCCGATGCGGTCCTTGAAATAGTTGATTAAATGTGTAAAACATGTAACTAGGATGGCATGGAATCAAGCCTTTTATTTCAGTACGGAAGCATGGAGCAAATGACATCATATACTACCATTTCGCTGTTAGTACACCCTTCTGGTATTAAACATGGAAATGCCCCGTTGGTGTGAGATTGCCCCATTGGTGCGAGATTGCCCCATTGGTGCGAGATTGCCCCATTGGTGCGAGATTGCCCCATTGGTGCGAGATTGCTCCATTGGTGCGAGATTGCCCCATTGGTGCGAGATTGCCCCATTGGTGCGAGATTGCCCCATTGGTGCGAGATTGCTCCATTGGTGTGAGATTGCCCCATTGGTGCGAGATTGCCCCATTGGTGCGAGATTGCCCCATTGGTGCGAGATTGTTCCATTGGTGCGAGATTGCTCCATTGGTGCGAGATTGCCCCATTGAAGCGAGATTGCTCCATCGGTGCAGGGAATAAGTCTGAAATTGTGCATGCTTGACAGTGTGTTGATCAGACAGAGAAGATCAACTGATCTCCGGTAGGTTTAAATCCTCTGGTCTCATGGAAGCCAGCAAAGAATGACGCAGATCTATTTATTAACTTTAATTAAGCCAAGATAATCTTGAAAGCAGCTGAAATACTAAGTAGATTTACTCCCTGCCTCTATTTCGACGCTCCCTACATAGTTCTTGTCTTATTTATAAATATAATTGTTTCTCACAAGATTTAAGCAGTTGTTAACGAGAGTGCGCATGTTCACTGAAGGCGACTTTCATTGGTTATCATAAACACAAGAAGAATTAAATAACTGCCGGTTAACTAAAGAGGGATGCGTTTCAAAATATTCCGAAAACAGTTTAAAAACTACCAAAATTGCTCCTTACTTCTGTTAGGGTTTAAAAAGGGGGCTAGGAGGACTATGGACCAGTTTCTGCCCTTCTATTTGGTTGTGTACTTTTATGAAAAATAATATGAAAATCTGCATTTTCCATAATTTTATCAAAGGGAGTAAGGTTAATATTTTAAATTTTATCTACTTGAAAGAAGACAGTGACAAAGGACCCTCCCCTACAAGTTTCCTCCTGTTCGATTGTAATAGGCGACATCACAGGACCTAACCAAAATTCACTCGATAAGAAGTTCTGCACCCTCTAATATTATCCGTGCTTAATTCTATGTTACTAGAAATGTGTTTAAAAAATTGCCAATCAAGTACAGGTTATTTGTAGTCGCTTTCATTAATCATTGTTTCAAGAAAAGAGAATTAGAGATTAATGTCAAAGTACAGAACCTTAGCGAGGTCAAACGTGCTCAGAGGTGTGACGAGGAAGCTGCTGAGTTTCTAAGGAAAGAACAGGAAAGCGATAAATTAGCCAAGAGATATTGTCTTTTCCTCCCATTCTCTACCTCATATCCATCTATGTACTTAGTTGGCATATTTGCAAATTTAAAAGGGTTATGATCTCCGCTGTCACCTCGGGGCAGCTGCTACAACCATAAAACGATGACCCACCTTACAATGAACCGACATGCAACATTGGCTTATTTGCAATTATTTTTGAGGGGACGGGCTCGTAAGGTAAATGACATACCCACTCCATTCACAGTAAGAGCTTCTAGGTAAACCATATTTAATAGCACCGTGTACTAGTAACATCAAGTTCGTTACCATCTGAAATTCTGTAACTTACATCACCTTACAGAAAATGATCTCATAACCTAAATAGACCCTTTCTAGCGACAAATACATAATGTGAAAGAGACCAACCTAATTGGCAGTGCCTGGCCTTTCAAAATTTGATACCTTGGGAATATCTGACAAGTAGTAGCAGGTTGTATTTATAACGCTGGCATTATTTATCGGGGAGGATTTGAGGACACGTATAAAGAATCTTTCAAGTTCTTAATTATATTACAGGATTTTACTGCGTAATTTTATTTATGCAGTTTGTTTCTTGTGGTTTTTTTTAAAAGTATTAGTTAAAAAGTATAAATTCCAATTCCAATCTCTAATAAAAAAATCAGCTTCAAAAGTTGCATTAAGCTAGCAACAAAAAGTCCCGCTCAAATGTTTCTTTTATTTGGCAAAAAATGTTATGTTGACAGTCAAAGATTTCTTGTTTTTCCACGCACTATTTATTTCTTATCCTAGCTGCTGTTACAAAGCCTCAAAGATCACATTCACTTTTCTGAGGTCAAACACTTGTACAGTTACGTCGTAGCTTTGCTGTGGCATGGGTTTTTTTAGCCTGAAAATGTAAGTCAAAGTTTTCTTTACATTGCATGCAGTTTTGTTTTAGGAGTCTTCTCTATATTAGCCAAGAGGTAATTTCACCACTGAATAGTAAAAAGACGGAAGGGCAACTGATGTCGGAAGTCATTGATGTTTGGTGAGTCACAAGATTATGAAAAACGGTTTTGTGATGATACATCAATATTATGTACGTACAGCAGTGAAGAAAGATTACGACGACCTTCACAAGAAGAGCTACAATCATGGACAATGAAATATGAAAGTTTCCCCAACCCCCGTTCCAAAATATTGTTCAGTTTGAAAACGAGCATTTTGGGCACTTGCATGTCAGACCTTCCTGCTGCTAAGCGGAGAGGTCTAGTAAACAAATAATACCAGACCTGGACACCTCTTTCATGTGGCAAGTGTCTTGCGTGATTTGCTTCATTTTCACGGACATTTGGCAAAAGTTTAACTTCTGTTTGTCCATGATTGTAGGTTTACAGAAAAAGTAAGAAACGAGTTAAACTACTGTAACAGTTTGTGGGTTCTGGCCAACACTCGTTGTCAGCTCCCAATTTTTACTTAGCTTATACCTAGTATTCCATAAGTGAATTACCTCCTAGATTTCGAAGACACAAAGTGAATTTTAAGGTTTTTAACCATTTTTGTACGTCCTGATCAAATTTGAATTCGAGGTCCTGGAAGCAACCAAAGGATCATGGAAAGTTTTAACCAACTTCGTTTTTATTCATATTGCAATATTTATAGATAGATTAATTTAACGCCACAAACCATCATAGTACAGATCAGAGCTTACTGGAATTGTCAAGGTATACAGTGACCGGAGGACAGGGAAAATGATGAGAAAAAAATTATTAAGGAAGAGTAAAATCAAAACTCATATTACCAGTTTTGTGTAATTGACACATTCGTTATGAGCTATCAGAAGTGTCAATCACAATAACCTACAAAACAATTCCATTCCCCAAGAATGTTTAATACATATGCAATCAGTATTTGCACGGGACTGCAAGGAATATTAGACAGAAAGAAGGTGGTTTCGTTTCTTCTGATTGATGTTTGGTCTCTGCGAAGCAATACGCAGAATTTCTTCCTTTACTTACTCCAGGAAAAGTTCGGCATTGCGTTATACCCGAAACTTTGCGGAGAGAGAACGAAAGACGACAAGAGCTGCAATTACACCAGCCTGTTTTACTTTTGATCAAATCCGCGAAGACAGGAGGCATGTAGGTACCGGTCTATTCTGTATAACATTATTGTTTCCAAGACGATTATTTTGCAGCCAAATTTTCTACTTATAAATTATCAAAATATTCTCTGACCATATCAGACATAAAAGTTAAGCTATTTGTTCTTTATAGACTGTTAGACAACAATTCTAAAAACGCTTTCTTTTAGAAATTTACTTATGTCCTTGAAAACAAAACACGAAGGGCTTATTATCTGTAAAGATTCTATTTTCCATAATCCTGATGATGGTAATAGTAAAGGCAATCGTGAATACAACAGGAAGTTTTTCTCTTGAGAATCGTGTATGAAAACCTACACGTGAGTCAGGTAACAATCTAGATGTTAAAATCAGGAGGAGTGACCGTATTTGGACTCCAAATACAATAGGCACGGAGTACTTTCCTACAGATTATTCGCTTGTAGCCTGTCATTTACAGCTTCCAAACCCAATATCAGATAAAGCGGTCAAGAGCCTGAAAGACATTGCCAAGATCTCATGGACAAAACTGAACGACTGAATTATGGGAACTATTCAGTGACGATGAATCGATGGCGCTATGCTATGTACATGCCGTCATTTGATAAACAAGGTGGTTTTACAATGGTCCAAAGTTTATTCAATTAGGCAAAATCATTCCTGTTTTAACACTTCATTCAAATATTGGTAGAATAAACGGAGAAAATTTGAACGAAAATGGAAGTTAACTGATCTCAAGTGCCACCTTGATGTTTTCAAGAAAGCTAGGAATCATTTTAATTCACCTGTGAGCCCGAACGTTCGATGTACTTATATAAATAGTGAGCTTTAGCAACAGACGACGAGGCCGAATCTCTGCAAGGGTGCACTCGTTTTACATCAGTGCGCATGCTTGTAGTTGGTCATTCTCAGTTTCAAGTCTCGTTAACTACAAGATTTCACAGAAATTTCGTTCCGCTGTTGACGAGTTATAACTCTAACTTTTCTTTGCTCTTTTTCCACAAATGCTTACAAATTTCTGGAGATATGGCATCTGACACATCAGCAAATACCTCAGGAATACTGCAGAAAAAGTAAGTACTGACATTTGGAGACTTGAGTTTGTCGTTTTGTTCTGAGGGAAAACCACTTACTGTAACAGGTCATGTTTGGTTTTGAGCTTAGAGTTAAACCCACTCAATACAGTATTAATTTGCATTGCCCTTGAGAATTCGATAACGAATGCTTGGGACATTTGGTTTACTGTAGACATCTCTTCATGCACATTTTAGAAAAAGGGCCGTCATTGGGAGAAGTACTTTAGAAATTTGTAATTGATCGAAAGCAGATTTGAAGCTCATACTCCGCCTGTCACGCTTTGATGCATCCAGGCCCTTTTGGGGATCCTGGAAACCTTGAACATTCCCGTAACGCCGATCAGCTCTTCAAAAATAGTCATACCTTGTGATTACAGTCGCGAAGAGATAAATGTGATAAATGTGACCAGGTCGATTTATAAAATGACGAGGATTATTTCGCGCCACTTGTTGATTACTTCTCACATTCGTTCATGTTGTGTCTTGCTAAAGAGGTATGTTTACTAGCAAAGATTCGTCAACTAAATTCCACTCTTTTCGTTCCGATTCATCATTGTCACCTGAATCTCGATAAAATTCCCTGGTTACTGCTTCAAAGCAGTGGTAGCCAGGGGAAACGTTTTGACTTAGTAGAGACTCCTGTTGGGTGTCATCAAACAGATCCCCGTCCGGATAGCAGCTGTTGGGTATTCCCCTAAGCCATAAAGTGAACTCTTAAATTCTCTCTTTAAAAAATAGAGACTCAGGTAGTTGTATCAGAGATTAAAAGCAGTTGAATTCTATTAGTGAATTTTTCTTTTTGTGATGAGTCCGTCGAGTGCTTAATGGAATACATAACAGTAACAACTTTTTCAAATATTTAATTGACTTTTTATTAGTAAATTTGAGAACATTACGTCAAAACCTTCTATTTACTTCCTTCTCATCTATATTGGAACGCTTGCAGCTACGATAAATAGGTACCGACCATGCAAACGTTCTAGAGACTGTATTGGATATTCTGTTCTGTTCTGTAATGGAAAGAAATTGGTGCTGACATACGCAATGAAGAAGTGCTCAGTATCCACTGCCGTTGTGGTCGTTTGCGAGTTATCACAGAAAATAGTTTGCCCCTTGAAATGATGCTGATTGACGATCTGAATGTAGGCAAGAAGAAAAGTTTGAATTCAAATAATGTTTAAAAATATGCTAGAAAAAATGCAAGCACTAGACCCCCTTGACTAGAGCCCCATTTCAATTCAAAGCTTTTTGTAGCGCGCAGACGCAGACGCAGCTATTTGCTACAGACATTCTGCAATCTTGCGCATTATAGTAATTTCCATTCATAATTTGGAAAAGCGATAAAAATTCCAAACACGATCATGCAGGCATCATGATTAGAAGGACGCCAAGGTTTTTATTCCTTTACGTCTACCCCTGCATGGAAACACTTCGTTTTCTTGTGGTCCTTAATGAATAGATCTTCCCTCTACAACAGAGAATTTTGGTTCGGTAAGATTTCCTTCGTTTATGACTATCTGCTAAAGCTGCAGAGCATTGAATATCTTCTCTTAGATTATGCATGTATAGCCTCGATTGGAATTGATAATTTTGGATCTAGTGTCGTCTTAGCTTTAGCCCAATACTTATATAGGTGCCTTCTTTAACGCTTTACGTTTATTAAATCCAAAACGTTATCACGCCATTCAACGCTCTCAAATTTAAGGTCAACATTTGAAGTTGTAAGGCAGCAGACGAGGTTACTCGCTGCCATTTGGCAAGATGAATAAATTCGGGAAGCAGTGTACCGTAGTCCGTGTCCTAACACTTAAGCCCTTTCTTGATCTTCTCCAGAAATTTTATAATTTGCCGAGGACAAGCTCATTGTCAACGCCCTGTGCTTCACGTACGAAGTCCCCCTTCGAATCAAGCTAATCTCTGTTTCGTCATCAAATTCTATGTCTAGGCTTAAAGCCTTATAGACAAGTACATAATCAACCTCCTGAATATATCTCTATATCTTCTTTGGAGAAAGAATTGTGATTTCGCAAATCTCTCCTAGCTATGATCATGATCTCCCAAACTATAACAATACGAGGTATTTCAACGTGGTGTTCATCGCCGTGCTGATTCTCAAAGCATGTATTCCGTGAACTCTGATTGGCTAGCGATGATGACGTCAGGCGGTCGATCGCGAAATGCAGAATGTAATTGTAATTTTTTTGAGATCGTGTGCTCCGAAATTGTAGTCCAAACTATCTTAACCGAATGCAAAGACAGAGCCGATCGCAAAATGTCACTCGCCAAAAAAAGCTCTGAATGGAAATAGAACTCTACCAACTGAGCAAGGTAACCCACGATAATAACAAACGTATTTTACTTGTCGACGTATTAGGTCCCAACCCTCCCCCTGTGGACATCGATATCCAGTTGTACGCAGTTGTGCATTGTTTCGCCAAGTTAAAAGGTTATCCCTTGTGCTTTGGTTTGAGTTTCCATCACTGATTAGAGGGTTTAGTGTCTAGTCGGCAATGAACTCATGATTAAAGATGTTTTATACGCTGCAAATAGTTTGCTGATAGTTTCCTGTTGTCTGCATGAATTATAGATCATGAAAATAGAATCAATGGCTGTATTTTTTGCTTAAAAGTCTGGTAAGTGAGGATAGCTCTTTTAATATATTAAATTTCCGTTTTGGATAAACAGTTATGTTAACTATTGAATTAAATCTCAGTATCGTTTACTTTAGACGTCTCTGCTCTTGCATTTCTCATGGAATCTGCAGCAGATATCAGTTTCGTGTTCCCCATTATTGCAAGAAGATTATTTTTGCTATCATTGGCTTTTTGACGATAATTTCAACAATCATACATCTTCCTAGTTAGTATTGAGGCTAAAATACCCATGCTAATGTGTAAAACTATACTAACATATAACCATTAACACTTTATCTTCATATTTTTGGTTAATTATAACTAGATAGAATGATTTACCGATGCAAAAATGTGTAGCATTTTCATATATTGATACCAAAATGATTATGCTCTGAGAAAGAATATTACGTTCCGCTGCTTTCCAATTATTTTGAGGTAGCCGATTAGATAGTGCAGATGCAACATTTCGTGATATTACAAAATTAGTAAGTATGGTAAACAACAGAGCTATAATTTGGTATTAGCCTGCACTTATTAATCTTAAGCAGTAAAATTGCGACATGATATGCGTAAGGTACAAATAATGTGACATATGGGCGTCTTATAATACTCTCTGTTT